>CAJNSZ010000043.1:125952-181466 GCA_905329745.1 Rotaria sp. Silwood2
CCTCATGGACTTGAGGCGCTGCTCCTCCCCACCGGAGTTTTTTTTTTTTTTTCTGTCCCCCCCCCCCCCCCCCCCCCCCCGAACTTCATCCTCAGCAGTTTGTTGGACAACCAACTTCAAATTCATTTGCTGTTTATCGAGATCTAGGACTGTCACAGGCTGACTTTCATCAAATGCTAAAATCAAAGGTGGACTTTTATCGTTTAATAATTTTTTATTCACAGGTATGCACCGTGAAAGATTGCTCACCGTTGCGCGTCAATCTGTAGAAATGTTCGATCTTGTTGGTATTTTATTCGTCATGAAAATTTATCTATTCATCGTCTCAACACCATTTGCTGACGTCAGTGAGAGTGTGGATGTGCTTGTGAGTCTGGTGGTGTAGGTATGGTTGCTGGTTTTTGTCTTCTTCACAAACACACCCGCCCACACCCTTATATGGAATATTGCTTGCTCAAAGAACGAAAGATGAAAAGAGAGAAGCTATCTTTTCCCACCTTGGATTGATCAAGCTTCGCCAAGGCGAATATGCAGAGGCACACACATTTTATGAAAAATCGCTGAGAATCCGTCGAAAGAGTCTTTCATCGCAACATCTGGATGTGGCTAGATGTTACAGCGACATTGGTTTGCTGTATGAAAAGATGGGTGACTATTCGAAGGCACTTTCATCTAGTCAAAAAGCGCACAAAATCTACAGCAAAATGGTGTGGGTGAAGGCAAGGGTGTGGGCGGGTGTATTTGTGAAAAAGACAAAAACCAGCAATCATACCTACACCCACACCATCAGACTCACAAACGCATCCACACGTCAGAATGCAAAGTGAAATGGTGAGAGCATGAAAAAAGGAAAACGAGGAGGAGAAAGAGTACTAGAGAGCGAGGAGATAAGAGTATGAACGCAAAACGAGAGAGCGGACAATTCAGAGAAAACCAGGAGAGCGTGAACACAGAGCATATATATATATGTATACAGCTGTTCCTTTGACCTCTGTCAAAGATAGAATAATAATACATGAATATATAGAATATCTAATGTATTAGTTAGCTAATAAAACACATGATAATAATAGTATGTGGGCCACGGACGATGATGATGATATCGAAATGTTGAATAATCTGTCTTCACTTCACCTAAGCAAGATATTAATTATATTATTGTTTTTATTGAACTAGTATTTTTTTTGTTATAGGTTGAACAACGTAATAATCATCATTGTCCTGAAGCACGTACAAATGGAAGAAAAATCGATATTCTATTAAAAATGAAAGAAGAACAAACACGTTTTAATCAAGATATGTCACAACTGGTCAAACAACAACAACCCATGTGTTTGACTGCGATTGAATTGCGCCGCAGTTACGCGAACTTGCGATAGAAATTTCGCAGTTACGCGCAACTGCAGCGCAATTGTTGAAAAACTGGCGACATGGGAAGACAATTTGAACAAGCAACAACAAAAGTTTAATGATCAAGTAGACTTGTTAATTAAAAAACTTGATATTATTGTTAAAAATTTGGGATTAGATAAAGAAAAGACAATTCAAATCGAATAATATATCAAAATACTTGAGACGAACTGTTCATTCGTTCAAACCAATCAAATATTAATGATCGTGTTTCTTATTTTTTTGTTGTTTTCGAATCAATAGATTAAATATGTTTATACTTCAATAACTTCAGATAAATATATTGATATTTTTTTGGGCTTATAATGGAAGAGATTTAAAATGAGAATTGAGAACTTGTATTCTAAGATAGAACTTCAAATGTCTAAGTTCATTGATTTATATTAATATCTTTGTTTTTTACAAAAAATAAAATTTAAAAAGTTCTTTTCCTGTCTTTATGAAATTTTACAAAACTAGAGTTCAGTTAATTCACCACAAAGGATCCAAATATTTGTTCGATTTCTCAAACTGTCAAACCTCATATTGATCCAATAGCCATTTCTATTCATGAGATTGCAATTGGAAAATAAATGCGGAAACTTCGGATTTAAATCCGAGAGTTATGTGTACTTCAAAAAGTGAATCATACAAATCAATCATCCTAGACTATCTGAATATCAAAATTATACTGTGAAATCTACCATTTAAAATCTTGATTTATATTGCGCGTTGCCAAACCAATAGGGCATGGGACCGAACCAAGCTCAAGTTTGAACTCTGCACCTTGATTTACTCTAAGAAAGTCGTTTTTCCTATAACTTCATTTCTATTGGTCACTGCACAACTAATAGTATTCCGATGGAAGTGCAGTACACATTCGAGTTCTCCATACCTGAAAACCTCGAAGTATCATCAGTGTAATCGGAAGATAAAGCTCTATTTGTGGATCAATTAGATTGTGGATCAAAATCTAACCTAGTTCTCTTTAATTATCTTTGTGATAGGTTAGTCAACGTTCTTAGTTCTTTATGTTTTATATATCATTTTGTAGTACTTGAAATTTTCTATCGAATGGTATAAATAGTTGGGGTTTTAATTGACTATGATAGGAAAAGTCGCGATGGGTCCATTTTTCCACAGAAAGCTATAGGGAAAAATGGGTATTTCTGCAATAACTCAGGAACGGCTCGATCGATTTTTCTCATCTTCGAACTCGACCGAGCTATTGTCAAGACTAAGCTTTGTAGAAAGTTTCATCACAATCTGACTCTGCTGTCAAAAGTTATTATGCAAACAGCCAATCGGACGTTTGGACACACTGACTATTCTATAGTCTATGAACTTTTTGAGTACACAAAACTATGATTCGGTTCAAAACTAATATCAGATTCAGAATCAGCGTTAAAAACTGAGTCGATTTATATATGTTGTGAATAATTCTGAAAAAAAAATTTTTTTTTTGAAAAAATCCCTGTACCCCCCTTCAGGGATGGTCTTCTCACTAATGACAATTTTTTCGATAACTCAGCCATTTTTCGACGGATCCTGCTCATCTTCGAACTCGACCGAGACATTGTTAAGACTGAACTGTGTAGAAAATTTCATCACGATCCGACTCTCCTTTCGAAAGTTATCGGATAAACGGACGGCCGGACGGACGGACACACTGACCGATTTTAGTAGTGTACTCACTTTTTGAGTACACAAAAAATTGATCGGTATAAACATAAAGTGACGTGTTATTCAAGGTGAATTTAGGCGAGAGTATTTGTTTTCGGTGTTTAGATCCGTAATTAGTATAATATTTAAATGAGAATTGATTGTCAATATATAATTAATTCAAAAAAAAAATGTGATAACACCAAACAATATCGTTGAAGCTTTGGAATTTATTAAATAAATCATTTTCACATATTTGATAACGATTTTTTTTTTATCAATAAGATAAATAATATTTGATTAAATAAAATAAAAGAGACTAAATTCTAAAAGAAAAGCTTGAACACGTTTTGTGGCCATGATCACTCTTCTTCTTTCTCCAAATCCTACATCTACCAATGAGTTCCTAGTTTTTTTTTCTGGTCTGTACAGACTCAAATGTTGTACTGATATAATGAGACCTCTATTGATAGAATTATAATTGGTTCATATAATACTGAATCATTATGAATAAATAAATACTTCTATCTGTTTGTCCATTTGTGTTTGTTCGTAAAATAATCGAGTTGCGAGATTTACTTTCGATTTTCGCTTTTCAGATTTACACGATTTATAAATTCGATTTAAAAAAATGTCGTTATTCGGTGGAGTTACATCGCAAGCACGTAGTCGAAATTTAGTTGAATTTAAAGCAGGAAAAATGATTTTACGTGGAACAATGGTCTGTTATATATAAATTATCGTATTCAACTTTTTGTTTCTTATTAATTGATTTTCTTTTATTTTAGGTTCATCCAGATAAACGTAAAGGTCTTGTTTATTTATATCAAGGCAATGATATGTTAATGCATTTTTGTTGGAAGGAACGATCAAGTAACACACCAGAAGATGATCTTGTTATATTTCCAGATGAAATTGAATTTAAAAAGGTTACACGAAATACAACAGGTAGAAATAATAAAATTAACGAATTGAAATTTATTTTTTTCTTTCAGGACGTGTTTATATTCTTAAATGGAGAAGTAATGCTCGTAAATTATTCTTTTGGATGCAAGAATCAAAAGACGATAAAGATGAAGAATGGTGTAAAAAAATTAACGATCTTGTAAAATAAAATTTTTCAAATTAATTGTAAAAATTTTTTTTTTTTGTTCCTCATAGCTTAATCATCCACCAACACCAGGTTTTGGCGATGATAGTAGTGGAGCTGGCGGATTAGGCGGTGGTGCTCATCCATTACAATCATTAATGGATCGTATGGCAGGTAGTGGTGGAGCTGGTGGTATTGATCCGAATGATTTATCAAATGTTTTACGTGGTGAAAATAAGACTTTTTCGTTATGAAAATAAATAAAAATAAAAACAAATTTCTTTTACATATAGGAATGAATCCGAATGAATTAGCATCATTATTATCTTCAGTTGGAAGTGGTGGTGGTGCTCCTGGTTTAATGCAAGGTAGTCATCGTGGTAGAGTATTGCCTGGTACATCAACTCAACAAGCAACATCTCTTCTAGATGCATTTGGTCAACAAACACCAGATTCTCGTCCAAATACAGCACCAGCTGCAACTCGCAGTACAGGAACAGCGACAGCCACAGCTACTGGAGGAACAACATCAACATCAGCATCGAGTAGTCGTCCTAGTGGTTCATCATCATTGAAACCACGCAATGCTGGAACGAGTTCATCACCATCAACAGCTGCTCCAAAAAGTGGAACTAGTGCAGGAACAACTGGTGGACCAAAAGGTGGTCCTATACAAATGAGTGCACTCACAAATATTTTGGCTAATTTAAGCGATAAAAATACACCTCAAGGAACTGATAGTGCAGCAGCCGCCGCTGCTAAACCGACTATTGATCTTTATGATATAATGACTGCTGAGGTAAATTTAATTATTTAGAAAAAAAAAAGAAAACATTTCAATATTTTCTTTTTTTTCTTTCGCCTTAGAATTTAATTCCAATATTAAGTAATAAAGATGTTCAAGAGACATTACGAAATCATTTACCTGACGGAAGTACAGTCTCAGTTTCAGAAAAAGAATTAAGAGAATCAATTCAATCGCCACAATTTCGCCAAGCTGTTGGTACATTTAGGTTTGTTTGATAAACTTTTTTTATCAGTTTATATAGAATTCAAATGTTTCTTTCTTTTTTGTTTGTGTCATTTAGTGTTGCTTTACAAACAGGACAATTAGGTCCAGTTTTAGCACAATTTGGTTTACCAGAAGAAGCAATAACAGCTGCAAATCAAGGTGATTTACAAGCATTCGCTCAGGCAATGGAAAAACATTATAAAAAAACAAATGAAGAAAGTGATGAAAAAAAATCTTCGGATACTACAATGGATACAAGTTGATCAATGAATACAACAACTATTTACCAGTTTTTTTTTCTTGCTTGATCTTTTTTTTTTTTCATTTGAATTTAAAAACAGGAGAAAACAACTAACATATGCCCTTCATTTGTATGCAATGACCTTTGTTTTTCTTTATTATTTCACAATAGTCAAGATAATAACATTGATGATTACAGTTCTAAATTCTTGTTCTACCAGACATTGTCCAAAGAGAAAAAGAAAACAAAAAAAGAAAGATTGATATTCTAAGACTTACCAGTTGTCTAAAATGTGAATCATCAAATGATTTATTTTGCTTTTATTATCGCAGTAATGATACAAGATCAGATAAAAAACAAGCAGAACAAAACGAGAGTTTTGCATGTCTGTTGTAAATTGTTTTTATACTAGATAAACTATTTCTATTTTTTTTCTGTTTCAATAGTGACTGATAGCTTGACAATTACGCCATCTTCTAAGCATTGATAATAATACTTGAATAAAGTAAGGACTTATGTATATTGATTGGGTTCTTGTATGATGGTACACATACCGATGTACGTTTTCTCATAGTAATAAATATAACTGCCTGTTGATGGCAATTTGCTTGGCAGCCTTTTTCTTAACAAACATGTGGGTATATGTATCTTAATAATTAGTTTATTCATCAATGAATAGAGTAGAAAAATAGTTGTTTCCTTTTTTTTTGTTGTCCAAGCTCTCTACTTTTTTTAGAATTTAATGATAAGAAAATTTTCGATTCTATATTGTTTTAAAAACAAGTAGATAAATATTAAGTCGAAAAGCAGAGATTTTTAGCTTGAGTATGTTAAACAGCATGATGAAAAATGTACATGAATAAATGCAGATAAAGGATATTATCGAGAGTTACTCGATATCTATGCACGTATATGCATTGTTCAACTCAGTTGTACGTTAATTTCTCTTCGTTTTTGACTATGTGTTTCATTGTCCTCTTCTTATTCTTTCTCTTCTCATATATATGTCTATATTTTGTGAGTCAAAAGAAGAGAAGAATAACAACGCTATATAGAGAAGTGCTTATCAACATGGCAAGAACAGCTGATCATGGCCTGATGTCGAAATAGTTCTATTCTGTTCTACGACTTTTCTTACTTAGATAGAAAAATGTGTACTATTATTATATAAATATAATAAATAATCTAATATTTATTATATTCTCGTCTTATTATTGATATAAGATAAAATTACAAAACTGGTTGAATGATGATAATTTTTTTAATATAAATTCCAAATGGCTATTGACGTACGTAAATTAAGTAATGGCTCAGGTTCAGTACGATGTGTTTATCAACATGGACATTTTTGTGTTCGTGTATTTCATCGTCTTATGTCTTATCCGGGTTATACATTATTTCTATTATTTATAATATATTTACAAATAATGGATATTATACTTTATTTTAAAATATGTTCAAGAGGATCATTAGATTTTACTTTATCAAATAAAATATTAAATCAAACAAATAATCAAAAATTAACTCATACAATACATATATTTGATCCATTACCAATAAAAAAAATTATGGTCCAACCAATTGTAAGTATTTCAGAAAAATTAATAAGTATCAGCCTTTTTATTTTTTCATTTTTTAGATTCATTATATTCGTTCACCATTAGCTGAAAGTATACAAACGAAATTACATTTTACATATTATTTTCCATTTTTATCAGCAAATTTCATATCATTGTTTCATTGTTTTTTATCATTAGTGTCAATAAAATTTCTGTCAAGTGAATCATTATGTCGACGTCAACTAGGTGTTATTATATTTCAGGTTCGTACATTTCTTGATTGTCTCGATGGTGTTATTTATCGTGCACAAACAAATAATAAACGTTTTAAATCATACTATGGATATTTTGGTTATTATGTTGATGCTATTAGTGATATATTAGGTGGTACATGTCTTATGATAGGTTGTTTATTTTATTTTTATAAACAACGACCATTTCGTAGAAAATTATCAATTCCAACACGTTCAAATCGATGTTTAAGTTCATCAGCAAGTGATGGAGGAAGTGACGAAATTGATTTAATTATATTAAATATCGATGATGGTCAATCATTTTCGAATATTCATTCATCATTATCAAAAAAAAATGATACAAATTCTAATACACTTGAAACAAAACAAACTATATTTATAACATTAGCATTATTTGCATTACGTTATTCATTATCTGCTATGTTTTGGGATAGAAATGTACATGCTTATGAAGACTTACTTGATTCACCAGTGCATTTACTAAAACAAAAAGTTTGAATTAGTTTTTTTTTCTTAATTTATTTAATAAAATTTTTCTTGTTCTCTAGGCTTTACAATCAAGTATTCTACATTCACCATTAACTATATTGATATTTTATTTATGGAGATATTTATGTGCACTTAGTATTCAAGATTATCTTTTATTTGCAATTTTTATTGATCGAACTTGGGTATGTTTATTATTATAAAATATGCAGTTTTTACGAGTTTTATCGTTGGTTTCTTTTCCTCTTAGGAATTTATACAAAAAACTAGTACGATACATTGGTGTGCTTTATTATTGACAATAATTTTAACAGAATTACATGTTAATCAAATACGATCTCTATTTGATATTTTTGCTACTTAGTAGTTAATCTTGTAAATAAAAGAACACAAACAAAATTAATAAGAATAAATTCTTTTTTTATTGTGTCGATTTTGATCATTAGTTTGATACTTTTTGTTTTTCTTAAAACCATAGACTATTTTATATTATAACTGTTGAATAAATATAATAAGACAAGTGATACACAAAAAACTACTATTTTTTATGATATTAAATTGATATTTTGTGTGCAGGCACGAAATAATAGACCCTGATCGAAAGCACTAACTCATCTTCTGTAAGTTTACATGTACTGAAGTTATCATTCACATATTTTCTGTATCTTGTGATCATGTTATCGCGATCGTGTTGGCATAAATATTTTCCTTCAACCTCGCATTCGAAACCCCCATGTCGTCGATGTCTCTAGTTTGAATTTCATCAGAAATCACTTTAAATTAATTGAGATATTGTCTTTCTATGAAGAAGATCTATTGAAGAGTAAGTGTTGACTTGTTGTAAGATGGATGCTTTTGACGATAACTTTGACCGATCTCATTTGAAAACTTTAGTAGAAGGTTCTGATGAAATGATGAATCTGTTCTGAAAGTCTTACAGTCGTAGAACGGAATGAAGTCGAGTTAGTGTGACAACATAGGTTCACTATCTCAGAGTGTGCTAATTAGTAAGATTTTGACTATGTATAATGGGCATGTAAGACTGTCTATAGCGTAAGAAAAATCAATAGTAGCTTGTGAAATAGTAATATGGCAAACGAAAACTGTTTCAGCACACATTTCCACTAGATATGTTTTCACAAGGGAAAGAAGATGTGCCAATCATAAAATCAGCGCAGGTAAATAATTGCATATATGCACCCAAATTTCAGCTGAATATCTCCAAGAATAGTAGCACTTCATGGAGGAGGACAGCTACTATTGTCCAGGACTGTATATACGTTGTATGCAAAATTGGAAATTGACTATAGATAGATTCAAACAATAATTTGCTTTACCAAAAGTAGAGCTGAATGAAAAAAAAGAGAGAAAACTGTAATCCTAGCAATTGTGTCAATATTCATTCTAAATATCAATTTATGTGTCACAATCCACAAAATGTCATTCAAAACGGGTTGGTTGTACAAATATGAATGAATAGATTAAGCCTGTAAATTGTTTAGTCAAATGACACGGCATTCCTGAATAAAGAAAATAGATGTCCGGGAAGTTAGCACCTGTTTCGAGTTTTTTTAGATCGATTCACCTACTCAACTGTATCACGTATGACTTGTCGTATGCCAGATAGAGCTCGGCAATCTCTATCATATAGTAAATTTAGAAGTTTAGCTAAGAGCAAAAACAACGAAATACAAATAAAACTATAATTTTGTACCACAGAGAATAATAATAAAATCCAAAATTCCCTAAAACAATTCGAGACGCGAACCGTGCCACTTTTCAAATTTACATCATTCGATGCATCTCGACGTCCTGCATCTGATGGTATCAATTAAGTCCTAATCAAACCAACTTGTGAGACGCCTCAAGTTGCGGAAACGTAAAAAAAACACCATTTTATGATATAATACCTGTGATTATTCGTTCAATAACCTGCGCCACATGCGAAACTGATTCTATTCGATTCATGTTGAAGAGGTGTATCGAATGATATGTATTTCATCCCCACTGAGTAAAAACTCCCGACTCAAAGTTCTTCAAAACCATAGATACGTGTATATGAGACAACAGAATATGTCCATCAATCAGCAAAAAGAAAAATATCGTATCACATTAATAAAGTCCCCATTTTTCAATGAATCTGAATTGATTCTATCAATTGATGTGAAATTTGTGTGAATATTAACATTTTACTGGTCCTGGATTCTTTAAAACCCTTTCGGCTAGTGTCACCTATACACTATTTCAATAACATATTCATCGTACAATGTGTGCCAATCATGGAACACGCATCATTCGATGAATGTCGATTAGTTTTATGGATTGATGTATAGTTTTATAAATAGTGTAACTTCAGAGATGGTGGGATCTCTAATACTGGATAGAGATAAGCGTTGTGTATAGATATTGATTGGTTTATTTATAGTAGAATATGTGTCCGCAAGGAAACATGTATCATGTGATTTGTTTGAGTAAATTGCATTCATTTATTGTTGTGTATTTAGAATTACATTATATATTTGTTTAACGATTGTTTGAGACTATGGGTTAGTCGTTGTATATATTAGAATTGAACGACAGAACATAAGAAAAACGGCCATGTAATGATGTAACGGTTGATTGGTTTTTGAAAGTATTTTTTCATTATATGATAAGCTGTTGCATTGATCGTTTTGTTTATGTTCGAAGAGGAATAGTTCCAATGCTCGGTGAACTTCGTTCGTCAGAAGAATAAATCACATTTCGTCAACATTTCTCATGGTAATAGTCGGAATTTTTATCCGATGAATACTGACCATTTTCAGTCCATTTCAAATCTATGACAAATGTGTTGGAACTCAAAGGTTCGTTTATAAAAGATATAATCG
Source organism: Rotaria sp. Silwood2 (assembly GCA_905329745.1). Taxonomy (NCBI): domain Eukaryota; kingdom Metazoa; phylum Rotifera; class Eurotatoria; order Philodinida; family Philodinidae; genus Rotaria; species Rotaria sp. Silwood2. Next base: position 136,513 of record CAJNSZ010000043.1, read on the forward strand.
ACTAATCTGTTTGTAATTTTTTTTACACGTATTGCATATTGGAGTAGTCCATTTGATTATAGTGAACGAATTTTTTCAATCGAGTTTGAATCAGTATATGAACCGATCGAAATATGATCTAGCATTTCGTTCGTTTGAGATTAGTTAACAATAATATAATAAATGAGACAAATATAGAAACTTTTAATGCAAAATTTTATATCAATATGGAAATTTTCGATCTTATACGATCATTTTCAAACCAAATACCAGAACAATAGATATTACAAATACAATAAAGTAGATAGGTATTTGGAATAAACTCATAGTGATTTATAATTACTCAATGAATATCATGTTACAAATTTCATTTATGTTATTAATTTCATAATGTTATCCCTTTGAATTATTATTACTTTGAATTATCTTAATGATAATTTGATTCATTAATATGAGTTTTTGAAGTCTATGTTTATGATGTTATTGCTTATGATGTTTCTTTCTCTGTCTATTTTTTGTTTTTGTTTTTTGTTTGTAACATCTACAGTCTTGTTAACTGGTTGAAAATGATCGTATAAGATCGAAAATCCCCATATTGATAAAAAATTTTGCAATAAAAGTTTCTACATTTGTCTCATTTACTAGATTATATTTTGAATAGTTTGTTGACAATAGCTATATCAGTTTTCTTTTGTTTTCTTCAACTTGTTGTAAACAAGATCACGTTTTTCAAGTTTTTTCGCTCGGTGAAATACTCTAATATTTTCCATGATTAGCTTGTGCTGCGATTGAAATGCATGTCATGGATGAGTAATTGTTCATTTCTCAATATTAAAACTAATTTTTTTCTCATCTTATTTAAACAAAGACGGTCATTGTTAAAGTCTGATTTATAAAAGAATACGATCAGTATACTATCTGAATATATTTTTTAGTCATTGATTAAGATATACTAACATGAATTGTACTAATGAAAGATATGGATAATATTTTCTATTTTTTTGTCTCTTTAAAACTATAACATAAAATGTGGATTAACAGAAACATAAGTGTATAAAGATAGAAATAATAATGGATAAACAAAATCTACAAATAAAAGATAGCCGAAAATACTGTGAGATGAATGCCAATTGTTTTCTTTTTAGATAATAGAAGGAAGGAAGGAAGCAAGAGTTTAATAAATCGTGAATATCATCGAATTTTTAGTCGTAAATGTGCACAAGTCTTGTTTCTACTTATTCGATCTAGTCAATATTATTCATACATTTCTCCATTCACTTTTGTTAAAGTCACATTATTGTGTCTGATAATGATGATTATTTCATGTTTTCAACAGTATACATCGTTTTTTTTTCTTTTTTTCTGTTCTTTCCGCGTGCCTTTTGCATGTTCGAGAAAAATATTCACAAATAGACAGTTATATCAAATTCAGTCAGATAATCAGTGCGCTCTTTTCTTATCGTTTACATTTAGTCCGATAGAAAATGACGCCAACGAAAACATTATCGTTGTCACTGACATCGATAATTTTACTATCTCAATTGTTTATTCGTTTCGACCTTTTCTAGAATAATTTTTTAGAATTTAATTTACCTTATGAAATTTCTTTTTTTTTTAGTTTATCAATTCACACAATCTATCATCATTATTATCAGAAATAATAATGAGTCAAACTTGCAAGTATTGTTCTTCAACTGTATTTAAAAAATCTATTTGTACAAGATGTGAACTAAATATTCGTTCAATTGCGACTGAATTATCAGCTGGAACAAATTCAATTAATTTGGTGAGATTATTTGAGAGGAAAAGAATTGAGGATGAGGGTGAGGTTCATACAGTAGATATTCAATAGAAGTAGGTAGCAAACGAATTAGAGTTTTTGGTAAAATTCTGTTTTATTAAAATAGGCATGCATCATTTTGATGTCCATGAATGCGCTATCAGATGAAATAGTAGTGAAGTTTTTCCACATTATCACATTGAAGGAACTAGAAAATAAAGTAAAATATATTGTTTCCTGACTACTCATTATAAGAGAGTAAAGGGTGAGAATAATTAATGGATTTTATTAGGACAAATCCATCATTTGAGTCGATATATCAATCACATTTTCATAGCTTGTTCATAAAAAGACATAATTGATAAGTTAGTTTTCTTATTATTCTTATTTGCTTTTATTAATTTGGTGCTTAAGAGCCCTTTTTTATGCCCATTACTTATGTAGCGAATTTAATTGTCATATGTCGGTTTTTTGGTTCTCAAAATCAATGGTTCATTTTTGGAATATTGATAAGGTCGACTGAGTGTCGGTCTAAGTGAGAGACTGTTCTGAAGGACTACCTGAGAGTGTCGCTAGTAATGACATGAACAATTTAATTGCTATTAAGCCGTGCAAAAATTTCACTATAGTATAAAATTATTCAAAAACCTTTTTTGTGAGAAGATAATACATGGCATTTCCAATCTCTCCATATCCATGCAGATCTTCATCTTTATTGAAATCGGAAATCAAAAACATTGCACTCTTGAGAGAATACAGGATGAGTCATTTTTAATATCTTGCTACGCATCATCCGATTATGCACTCATGTCGCACAGATCATATACCCGGACGAAGCAAATTAGCCTCTAATATTCCCATAATTCGTTGAACGATACAATTTTATTTGGTTGACACAAAATGAAAATAGTGGTCCACAATCTACTTGCACTGAAAATCGAATAAGTGCTTTTGGTTCTTCTCAGATTTTTTAAATATGAAAAGAACTGAATAATTTTGAGTTTACATATTTTTCAAGCGAATTACGTTAAAGGTTCAATTTCATTAGAAATTGGATGAAAAAATTTTCATTCGTTATGTTTTTCTTTTGTAGGTTCAGCCACCTGCAATCAATATCAATGGACCATCAATCAATGTCAGTGGTCCAACAACAACAGTCAATGGTCCAGTAACAACAGTCAGTGGTCCAACAACAACAGTCAATGGTCCAGCAACAACAGTCAGTGGTCCAACAACAACAGTCAATGGTCCAGCAACAACAGTCAGTCCTTCTATTATCAACAATCCATCTATTTCTAGCAATCCATCCTTGAATAAAAATCTACCGTACAATCATTTTCGTATTCCTAAAAATCCAAGTCAAGAACGTTCATCTCATGTGATCTTAAATATGGGAGAAGAAACAAGTGCGTCATCACAATCATCTGTGGTTATAAAAGATGGAATAACATTTAAGGTAGTTCATATTCTTGAAATACAAGTATTGCTAGCTAGTTTTATGTCTTGTATAATTTTAGATTTGTAATTACAAAGGATGTAAAGCTTTAAATCCTATCAATAACAACAACTTAAGTTGTACTAACGTCAAATGTGGTAGAAACATTCGAAAATAATTTTTCTTTTCACAAATTTTTTCTACTTGCCTTTCTCTTTTCTTCATATATTTATTTTTCTTTCGTTTGAATAACTCGTGAATTTCGCTACTGTTATCTCTAATGCTGAATATTATTAAGTTGTAAGAGAAGATTAACAATAAATTTATGTATGTAAATCTGCATGTCATAATGTTGTCAATCAGTTTGTGAGGATAAGCGTCTAACATTACTATATATTTTCTGTTATCGCTATATATTTTTTCTCTTTTTTCTCTCTCTTCTCTTTCTCTTCTTCTTTATCTACACCTATTCATGTAACTGAATCGATTTGTTGATAGAATACTTATTTAAATCTATTTTTACTTCTCTCTTGTAAGACTGAACCTAAAATGGCACAATAAACTAAATCAAAAAAACGTTTGTGAGGATAAGGAAATTCATCTTGCTTTGATTACTCAAAAAATGAATTATCATACCTTCTGTTTGAAGTTATAATGGGATATATTGTTTGTTATTTGAAGAACATTCCTTCTGGTTAAAAATTCATTAAATGAATATGTAAATGAAATTAATAACTTTATTTAAAATAGTTCTCTTTTATATCTTTGATCGTGGTTATGATCGTGTACTTAATTGTTCTGATATTATTTACTTAATTTCATGTCCTATTGAAATTGTTCAATTTATTTATGTCTCTAATATTTATATAAAGATTTCACCTGAAGTATATTTTGATATGATTTTACAGAAAAATGAATCAACATTGAAATCAGAAGGATTTTTAATATAATATCAAAAAGATGGATTAATAATCGAATTACTCAATATTATTTTTTAAATTTGTCATATTGTACTTGGATTAATATCATCATCATCACAACAAAATGAAGACAATTATAAAGTATTAGCGAGAACCTGCGCATACTGCATGGCAGTTTTTTTTCTTTAACGTACGACCTCAAATCTTTAATCTTTCACTCCATAACAGACACACAGACACTCGACATTATGTACATAGAAGCCCTACGGCGTGATATCTTTATATCGCTAATAGCCCATGTAGCCTTATACTCTTATATTTCTTGTAGCCTTACCCTTGTAGCCTTACCCCCTTAATTCGTTCCTCCCTTATAGTCTTCCCCCTTATAGCCTTACCGCTTGTAGCCTTTTCTGACCTTTGACCTCTGACGTTTGACCCGGTACAGACACAGACACTGAACATTATATATATAGATGTTATTAAAAATAAAATAATAAATTTATTAATTAAATCTTTTATTTTAAAGACATTTTCTTCAACGTGAAAAATATGCATTTGTTGAATTAGGAATGAGTTATAATAGTTCAACATCAGAATCTGATTCAGGATGATTTCTTATTTCAATAGAATAATGGTTTAGATGAAAAGCAACATGTTCTTCATCGATAGCATATGGAAATTTAACAAAAAATTCATTTATTAAATCTAATAAAACTTATAATAGGTTAAGTGAAATTTTTCTTTGTATTTTTTTAGATGTCAATCTAATGATATTGATAATTATTCATTAATAGAAAAAGTTATTTCAAATGATGGTGTTCAACTTCAACTCGATCTTCGTTATGAAATTCATTTTGAAATTATACATGAATTATTATGGATATTTTTACGTAAATATTATCACCCTAATGGACCTGTTGTATGTCGAAAAGTAATATATAGAAAAAGAACCTAAGAAACTTAAACTTAATCTTTATTCTGTAATTGTATTTTATAATTTCTTTTCAAAAAAAACTATATTTATTTTTAGGAAATACATGTAATCAACAATATAAGTTGCTAAATTAATTAGGAGCAGCAAAAGCTTAAAAAAACCCATGAAGTTTATTATTTTCTCTAATCTTTTTTATTTTTACTTTTATTTTTATTTTGTTAACAAAAAGCTTGTCAGTGCAGCCCCTTTGGGGCTAAAATATGGAACTCACATATAGCCTTTAGCTTTTTTAATCTAGTAAAAAATGCGTATAGTGAAAAATCTATTACACATTTCAGTTGTTTTATAAGATAATCGGTTGGCAAAAAAGAAATCTACCTTATTTACTTTCGCGTCTCGGACAGAATTTTCTCATTTTACTGGCGCTCTATTTTTGTTTAGATTGTTGCTATTCGCTCATTTTTTTATTTTTCTTACTTGTTTCCTATTCCTTTTTTCTTAATTCAACTGAATTATCATTATACCCATTGATTAAACTGGCATATCAGCCTGTTATACGTATACATCATATCTAAAGCAAATATCAACGGACTATGATATATGTCGATCAACTCATAAACACTGATATTAAGTTGTTTTTCAAATCAACAACTTGATCAATTCATTCTGTTTATAATGATCATATAGAGACCGTGACAAATGAGTGCATCATTAATTATCATCTTTCGCATCTTCAAGATAATTTTCATCTGCGCAAAAATCAAAAATTGCTCTATTGAAAACATTAATGAACGTATTCTAACGATTCAAATTTCGAGAAAGGCTTTGAAATGTTCGAGAGAAGTCGAAATTTTTTCCTTAATTCCTTGCAGTGCTATTTTTCATTGCTACTAAACTCAACTATTTTTCATTATTGTTGAACAATCAATAATGTATTTAATATCAGCAGAACTTTTCGATGATTTTAAACATTCTTGATATTTCATTAAAGTAGACATCACAGTATCAGTAACTGATGATGGAATCGTCGTATATTACCAACAATTTCGAAATCATTTCAAACCAACGAAAAAAATCTTAAATTTTATTTTTTAATCAACGTATAAATAACATAAGAAGACAATCAAATTCTAATAATTGTACTTGATTATCAATTGATCCTAATTTTAAATCAATATTTGAGATAATTAATTATAATGCCATCAAAATTTTACTAGAACTAATCAAGAAATATATTGACTTAATTAAATACAAGTAGCGCTCGTCGCTATGCGATTCGCTTAACCCTCGACTGAAGTGTTTAAAGCAATAATATACTATTCTACCTTGCCTGGAAAAAGATTGAGAATATCAAAAGTACCGAATCGCCTCTACCGCAATAATGTTATAATTGACTTTCAAAATGTGCTCATCTTCAAATGATAGTAATATCTGCATATAAAATTGCTATTTCGTGCTAACGTTTTGATTAAATGAAGTCTTACAAAAATATGTATCGTAAAATTCTGATTTGCATATCGCTGCAGTTACAACAATATCTTGAAATGCTCTGAGATTTGTAATATGAAAACAATGTGTCTTTCAACAAAAACTTATTCAGAATAGAAACAGCGACCACTCACAACGTAGCATTAGTTGATAAAACCATTGGTAACCATACATTTCGTCCTTTTTTTTTGTCCCTTACTATTCGTCCTTTTTTAATTCGTCCTAAATGATCTTTGTCCGATTTCATTTTGTCTCTTTACAATTCGTCCTAATTATCGCTTGTCCTATTACATTTCGTCCTGTTACATCTCGTTCGAAAAGCTAAGTGTTTATTTTTATCTTAATTATATGTATGACGACGAATTGTTTGCATTAATGCATTGTTCGTTGGTAAGCCAGGAACTGCATTCAATGGAATACTACGTAATGCATCAAATAATATAATGCTGATCGCTTCATCCGATGATGAACCACGGGCTTTAATTTCATGTTTCAATCGAATAACATGAACACGATCTGGATTAGGTGCATGACTATGCTCCGATGGTTCTTTGACAAACACTTCCATCAGAGTATTCGTATGACAACGACCTATAAAAATACATGAAAGGTAATCCAGACGTTATACTTAACTATTTTTTTCTTACTTCTACAATTTCGATCTTCACAACNAGAAAATTCACTAAGAGCTCGATATCTCCTCAGAAACAAGCCAGAAACCCGAACTTTTTTTACCGTAAGCATAACTCACTACGGGCTACAAGATGCACGAAACCCCGATTGAAAAGTGCTCCCGCACCTTGGAAGGTTCCCTAGTAAGCTAAAAATAACAACAGTTCAAAATCAAATTATTCCAAATGTCCATGTGACTGATAAACAGTATAATATGGTCAGCACATTCATCTCTAATTTATTCACGATTGATCTTTCTATTCTCACATACTCTCAATGAAAATTAACCAATTTTCTAACAAACTTAAGTTTGAAATTCTGTTTCTTTTTTATAACAATGAGCCTATGATTTCAATATTCTATAGAATGCATGTTTAATGTCAAGGCGACTTCGTATAAACTACTGTCAAAAGAATTCATTATGCTTAGAAACTGAAATACTCGTTATATAAACAATGACATCAATATACATTAACCTTGTTTATTATGCATTTAATCAAGAATTTTGTCAAAATATATGTACTAATATTTTTTTGTTTTTAATTATGATGTCGTTTCTGCATTTAACTTAGAATTAATTTTTCTCAGCATCTTTCAGAAATTTACCTCGATTTCTCAATAGTTTTTTCTACTTTCTTTGCTCAATTTGTATCAAAAATAATTGAAAGAAGTTGCAATTAATCCTTTATTCCTTTGGTTGTTGTGAATGTATAAAATAACATTCTGACGTCAATTAGAGAGAAAGAAACAAAAACAATCTGAATATAATTTTTCAGAGAAAGGTAACAAAAGTCAATAACAACGGATACAGTATTCGAATGTTGTCAATGATATTTTTTTTCGGACTGTAGCTTGTACTTCACAATAGGATTGTGAATGAAAATTAGATGAAGTCTAATCTTGATTGACGATAACACAATACAAATACGAAATGAAAGTTGCATAAAATAGAAAGGATTACCCCTATTTTTAAATGAAATTTATTTATTCACCGTTGTACATCGATAATACTTTGAATCAACATCAAATACCATTTACTACCACATGAATGAAACAATATCAGAATGAAATATTTCTATTTCTTTAATAGATGAAGATGTAAATACACAATCTTTATCTGTTGCCTCCACAACGACAGGATAAAGACATAATTAATCTGTAAGAAACACATCGAGTTTTGTGCAAGGACGAGTGGCGTTACAGCCACTTTTCTGACCAAAATATTTTCAAAAAATAACTAGACGAGGATAACAAGTTTGATACAGCCTACAATCCTAGCATAGTTATTCACCTTGACATGATATCGAAAATTTTGATCCCTGCATTCCCCTACAGGGTTCTGAAAACCTTTTTTCAAAATCTATTTGCACGACACAGTCTAGTCATATCAAGTTGACCGTGCTGATTAGGAAAATCGCAAAAAGCATGTTCAATCGAAAGGATTCGATTGAAAAATGAGTTTCACAACCCATACGAGCTTCCGACTTGACTTTTAGGACTCCAAAAAAGAATCCTAAATAACATTGAACATTCAAGAAATTCAGACAAACTAGTACATACAGCTTTCTAAAATCTTTCAGAAGGGAAGAAAAAAACTTGAAAAAAATGCAGACTACAGATTTGCAGAAACCCTTTAGAGAATCAGATATGCAATTCTTTAGGGTTTTGAGCGTTCTGACAACACGATTGTGATCAGCATACTCTGAAACCTGTTTGTGTTTGTATCTGTTCTCGGATATTTCTGAAGTTGATTCCAAATGAAAGAAATTTGAAAAGGAACTATCACGTTAAAAAGCTTCATTATGTCAATTTTTGAAAAACAAATGCTAATTCATGAGATGTTGCTACTAAAAATCTGATCTGAATCACTTGAGTTTTCAAGTTGTTCAGGATGTTTTTTGGAGCCCCAAAAAGTCAAGCTGGAATCCTGTTAGGATTATGAACCTCAATATTTAGTCGAATTCTTCCGATTTAACATGCTTTTTCTACATATTCGAATGAAGCATTTTATTTTATGCATTGCAGTGTTACTTTGGCAGATTTGAAGAGATTTCTAAGGTAGGGAGACACTCAAAACTCAGTTTTTCCTTATCAATATAGCCAACTTGATATGATTGGATGTTTCTTGCAGATGAATTTTGAAAAAAGTCTTCCAAAAAACCCATAGGAGGGGGGTACAGGAATTAAAATTCACGATGTCATGGTATAGTTATTGCGTGAATCCATAAGTCATTCGTCACTGATTACAATGGTATTGTTCACGTATATAACAAAATGAAACAATACTCAAAATTAGCCAAAAAGTGCTTCCGTCAAATCACCTTGATACAACTGTTTCTGATGACGGTACTTGAATGATGTTCCAGAATATAGAAAAATTACTTGAAAATGTTATCTTATCGTGGATGTACTGTGACAGGTGGACTCAACCCATTAACTTCTATCCATCATCATTTACAATATTTTACAAAGAGAAACTCGTAGCGAGAAGCAAAAAAATATATATATATCGATTATGATGGATTCCTACTATGATTATACATAGAACACATATTTTTCAAAGTATTAAACTATGTACACCTGGAAGAGTGGTGCATATAGTATTCTGAAAAAAAAAACAATTGTCAAGCATTCCTATCAAAGATGCAATCAATCACAAATTGATTGTTTCTTCTGACATAAAAGTTACATTGACATCCACTTATTCTTTTATCTAACTTTTATTGAAAGACAAAAGTTTACTTTTTCAACTATATTATTTAATAAGAACGTTTTTAATACTTCATAAAACTAGCGAGCATCTTTTCCTTATCATATAACGATGATACAAGGAGTTTGTTGCCATGATGTGTATGATTGTCAGCAAAATCCAAGTTAACGAGATTTTATTCAGTGATATCAAGGAAGAGTGTTCAGATCATTTTCTATGTTTACAATAACCGTCTTTGTTAGGTTACTTTTTTCATTAATGCGATCCACTATAGCAGTCAGACTTTTCTACTTCAAAAAAAAAAACACGTCATAAACATAGTAATACAACTCTACTATTAGTTACAAATATTCACATTTCCATATTTAGTTTTCGAACATTCCTGTGATAAATTTTACAAGAGATTTATCAAGTCCAACATTTCAAGTAAAATTTAAAGAAATAATAAGCAATATTTGACGTATTAAATTCTAACAATTATTTATTAGAAAGGGATATAAACAAACAAAGAAAATAGGAGAATCAATGCTTTTCTCTTGGCAACGTTTTCTTACGACAATTAGCTTCCTGTATTCATTCGTCGTTATACTGAAATTTTTTTTTTAATGTCCTCGATTTTTTTGTAAATGAACATTCAACTAATAGATAGAGTTATTTTTCATTTTAAAATTGATGATGAATTCTTAATAAAAATTCCTAATAAATTTTTCTTCAAAGAGGATGATTCATATTTGTGATTAATTTGAAAATATGTTAATCACCATCATTTCAGAATCTATTGAAACCCGTTTGCAATATTCTTTCATAGTATACAATAAATATTTAAATGGAAAATAAAAGAGTATTATTCATTATATAAAATACCCTATAATAGAAGTTTACAGATCTATTAAAATTTTCTGTTTCTCTTCCTGTGAAATTCAAATATTGAGTTGAAAAAGAAACAAAGATTTTAAAATTATAGTGAAAAGTAATAATTACTTATTAAGATATATTATTATCATTTCGTTGCATTAATAATGATAGCTTAAAATAGTAAAAATGTCGGATAAAAATAATAATTATTTCTCTTTAAAATTATTCAATACAACAACACTAATATTTCATCCATAGGTCCGTTTTTTGTATTATCTAAAGTAACATAAATATTCCATCTTAATTTTTTCATATTCATAATATTTCTTTTTCTTTCCTTGATCGACATATTTGTTCTATCGTTATAAATTTAATTCTAATTCTCCATTGATTATACACCTCATCGAATTTGATTAGACAATAAAAAAAAAATAACGTTAGGTAAAAACAAAAAAAAAATAAACGAATCTAATTAATTTAAAATTAACTATTATACAACACGCATACGTATAACAAATAGGAAGAACAGTCAATGGAATAAGTACGTCATTTCTATAAAACTTTCCAATTTTTTGAGAGTTCAAATTACCAATTTTCTTCTAGTGTATTTGTCAAGAGTTCATTTCTATTGTATGTCATACTTTATATTCATTGATTTATTTTTCTCCAAGTGATGGATCGACAGACACTGATGACAAATCCATTATCGATCGGAAAAGTTAAACAAAAAGAAGAACCTATTCCTTTTTCTTTTCTTTTAGTATTGGGTTTCCTTTTTTTACTTGTTTTTAACTTTCATTAATAATATAGACTTCTTTCTTTGCTTTTCTAAGAACGAAGTACAGAATGAGATGTTAGTTGCACGCGATGTTGAACGTTCTCGCTACGAGCATTTTTGTGTTCTTGTTAGAAAAAGAGAGAAAGAAAAGACTAACAAAAAAAAAAATGAGAGTCAACGTTTTTTCAACGATCAACGGATATCGAAATAGAGAAAGAAAGGAGAAACAATCGCTTTGTCTGAGCGCAAGCTTCCGTCTCCTTTTTTAAAACACGGTCTATAGCCAACAAACACACACATACACCTTGTCGATTCGAGCCGGCAAGCACATTATCTCACGTATAGATTGTGTGTTTCTTCTTCATAGTCGCACAATCAATTATAATTGCTCTTATAGTACTTTCATCAGCACGCGCAAGCACTACTCAGGGTTTGTATAAGACCTTAGATATAAGAAACCTTTTATCAATATAGATTTATTTAAGAGCTGTCAAAAAAACTATTCGCATAATCCAAATTAATAAACATGGTTAGACGTATAGAAGGTACGATTGACTACGAAAAACGTAGTGAAGTTCTTAATGATAATCACAAGGTTTTAATTTATCTCGATGATATGACATTAACTGGTAAGTAAAATCATAAAAAAGAAAACGAATTTTTAAATTCTATATTATTATTATTAAATTTCTACATATAGATATTGCTTCACAAGATGGTTCGTATGTTCGTAAGTTTCATACTATTGCAAAATTAATTCTTGAAAACCAAATTAGAACATTTCCCATAGCATTTACACTTGAATATGATGAAAAAGATATAGAAAAAACATCGAATTATTCAATACGTGTACGAATTGTAGCTGATGGTAAAACACGTTTTATTACCAGTTCCAATGTACCTGTGCTTACTAAAGGTTATGGTGACATGGTTGATATCAAAGTAGAAAAAATCGATTTAATGTAATCAACATTAAAAAAACCAAAACAAATATGTTTTGTGGACAGTTTTCTTTCGAGAAATGTTAAAGTTTATTTTATGTGTGCTTGTATTGTGTAAAATAAATAATAATAAAAATGAAAAAAAATAGTATGATATGCAACAAAAATCTAAATCTTGTATTTAATGTTTAGAATTCTCAAACTTTTTATTAGAGCCTTTTTACATGATGATGTCAATTAAGATACAAAAAAAAGAAATAATATAATGCGAAAAATAAAGTTAACGAATCGTTCATAGATTTCAATAGAATATGATCTAGAGACACAATCTATATTCACTTATGCACGAGAATAAATCAAATAATTTATTATCGTCAATGAGGTCATAGATGTTTATTAAATGTAAAAAAAAAGAAAAGCCGTCAATTTTACGGATTTCCTCTATCTTTTCAAATATTTGCATTCTCATCATAGTAACGATAGAAGCATGTAACTATGAATGCTTATTGTACACGATCAAGTTTAATTATTTCTTTTTATTCGTTTTTTATAAAGTACACTAAACGACGTTTTAGAACATAGATACTTAACTTTGTTAGTAGAGAAAAATGTATGCTGTGTTGTATTCGAACATAAGCTTAATAATCATGAACAATTGTTTCAAGAACAACACAATGATATTTAACATAATTATAAAAATCACATAAGTTTAACAAAAAGAACAATATGTAATACAGTTGTGACTATGAATTGTTTTATGTCTATATTTCAGATTTTATGAATAGAACTTTCTTTTCTTTTCTCATTTGATATTTTATTATCTGAAATTTATCAATAATACTATGATGATTTCATTTATAACTAAACAAATCAATTATTCAATAATTTAGTATGAAAGAGAATATAAGACAATATTTCTAAGAAAAACCTTACTCTTTGTTAGATCGATAGAATGTATATTCAATAAAGTTTATGAAACAAAAGAAATATGTAGAATGGTTAGTTCCGATCATAAACATGATTTGTTCATTTACAATAGAAGTGTTTCCTTCGATCCGAGAGTCTGTTGGCTTAACGAGGTACATATGTAAAAATGAACTGACAAGTAAAAAAAAATAAACTCATATAATTAATTATATCGCCTATTCTATACTAGACTTTTTCTTAGAACAATGATGCAATCTTGATCATTATAAGATATGACAAGCATATGAAACGTATGAATACATCGAAGATGTATCTATGAAAATCGTTTCGTTGAAAAAAGTTATGCAGGAGTAACAATAAACATTTCCAAAGTTAGTTTCGGATATTTAAAAAAACGATCACTTTTAAACTTAAATATCCGAATAATATATTTTGAATTTAGAAAAGAAAAGAAATATGTTAATGATTGACAACTATTGTCATCAGACATTGATCTAATACATTTGAAATTTATCTCGAATCATAGTTTATTTTTAAAATAAGTTCTAATACAAATACTTATTACAATATATCTTCATAATTTGTACTTAAACAAACTTTTAAACTATTTTATTTACCTGACAATTGTTTTTGATATTAATTATTTCTATTAATAGTAATTGAAGAAACAAAATTCGATGGATAAATCATCTATTGTTCATTTTCTTACGAACTAACTTTGAATTTATCATTTGAAATATATAAAAAAAAAACTCAACATAATTGATTTTGTAAAGAGATAATTTCTTTTACAGAAGCACTAAGATGAAATGCATCAATTATATTTCTATTACATGATTACCATGTCTCATTAGTTGACATATTATGAATAATAATGATTCTCGATAATCAATCACGATTTATATTTAATAATTATCTATTATAATGTTATTTGCGTTAGAGTTAGACATTATTGTATTAGTACGAGTTCGAAAAAAAAACAACAACATTATTAAAAGAAAATAGAGTCTGATGTAACGGATGTCCTATAAATAATGAACCTCTTACAGTTTTTTTTTGTCGACTACTTAGTTAGCTTTGATTGCTCTGACTTATGGTTTATATCAAGATGTGTACCATCCGATTCTCTACAAATCTGTATAAAAGATTATAGGTTTTGTATTGACACATAGTGAATTGAATTATTTTTTTAAAATTATAATAAATTGTTAAAATAAATTGATCATGCATTCATATTTAATGAGTAACTCTTAATCATCAACAGTTAATGGTCTGAAATGTTTAATGATTCAATGAACATTGTGCGGTATAAAATGAGCATCTAGAGTAATTGGAATTGACAAAATTGTAATATATAGCTTATATCAAATTAATGCCATGGTTCGTGACTTCGCTTGTAGAACTGCCAGTGTAACTGAGGTACATATATTACATCACAATAAAGTCAACAAAAAAAAAATAGTATTCATTATGAAGTTTTCAAATCACTACATACGGCTCGAACAACATAGAATCTTTTTGGTTCTGTTATGTTATTATCTATGGACCTAAGTTGCAATGGTAGTTCTAAAAATGAAGTCTCAAACGCTCGTTTTTATTTGATATAAGCTGTATACTATAATTTGTCGATTACAGTTACTTTAGATGATGCTCACCTATATTTTAGATTGTTCATGGAAACATTAAACATTTCAGACTATTAACTGTTGATGACTGAGATTTATTCATTAAATATGGATGATCAATTTATTTAAAAAATTTGTTATCATTTTTAACAAAATATTTCCATAGAATCGAATAATGTACCGTTTGATATAAACCATAAGTCTGGTCTGGGTTATGAAAACTAATAAACTTATCGGTAAATTTTTGAGAGGTTCATTCTTTATCGAAAGTCCATTGAGATAAATATCTAATGAAATGAGAAAATGAACAGCACAAGCTTTCTTATGTAATGGTACTAATTTATAATTCTTTTCAGAGAAGAATAGTTTTCTATGATAAAAACAATAGATTCATCGAATCGGAATTGATAATAAATAGTTGAGTGACATCAAGAACAACCTAATGCATAATTAATTGATTCAATACATTTTTTTTTTGTTAACTAGATGAGAAATAGCAGATCTTGATATTTTAAAGTTTGTCGATACGATGGAAACATAAATGAGGTAAGTGAATTGCAGGATGGAGATTGCCAAAATACTAGATTATATGAATGAAAAACAATTTGTTTAGTACAAGATTCCAAATATTTTCTTGCATATTCATGAAGATATAAAATCATTGAGCGAAAGTACGTCGTTGACGATGTTATATTAATCAAAAGTCTAGGTATTATTCACTGAAATTCTACGTAACATAACTATTTTCCGTATTTTTTCGTGATGAAAGTAGAGCAACATTCCACAATGAAACGAATTGAACTCTACAAATTAACATTTATTTTGACCCAATTTTTGTTGATATATTATTTAAAAACTTCGTTTCAAGTTTCATCTTATAATATGAATGACGAGGGTCAATAAGATCATTTTTCTTTCCAAAATAATTTTCAAAAAGAAGCTTATGCCAAGCACAAATACTTATGGATTACAACATAGGCATAGTTATTTACCTTGGCTTGATATCGAAGTTTTTCGCACCTACATTCCCCATAGATTCTCTGAACAAGTTTTTGTTTCACTTTTGAGTGAAATACATATAGTGATATAGAATCGATAGCGCTAATTGCGAATATCATGTTAATTTTTGTCTAAACTATATCGATGAATGAAGAGAGCAAATTTTCAAGAAATTATTCACTAGACGAATAAGCATGCTGTTCTTTACTTTTGGCCAACTACTGGCTTTATGTTCTAAACGTTTGAAAAAAGCTTTCAAATGGGTATTTGAGTATTGTCTACCTCACGATACAGATATTAAGACATTTCAATATATGAAATAGCTCATAAAACTAGATTATGAGCGAAAACTCTAGAGCAATTGTAGTGTGCTGCTCCTTTTGAAGTTCTATTGCTTCATCATTTTCCCTGCTTCTTCCCTAAAATGGATATTAGCATACCCATTTTTTCGTGCTCTATTGAAAAAAACGCCTTGAAGACGAACGAAAACCTATTCTTTTGGCGTCAAATTATAACTGAGCCGTGAAAAATCCAATTTTTCAAATCGTCTTTTTACAGTTCTCACATACTGTGCGTTCTCCTATATGTTTAACTACCATAATCAGTATTTCATTAGATAGAAGATACTTGATTACCTATATTAGATAATTTTTCAAAGATTCAGAGTACTGCATTGGTGCAAAAATGATTTTAAAAACTAAACAGAGAGAATCTTCTTTTTTGTCTACGCTGGAAAAATTTCATGGTTCGTTTCCTTACTTGTTAAATAAGTTCAGATTAAAACTGAGGAGATATTCATAATCAGTACCATGAAGTCTATATTACTGCATGTGTTTAATTAAATATAAATGAAAAGAATTTTCTAGGTTTCCGAAGGCTAGTGTGGAGTACATGTGTGAAAAATGTTGATGACAAACAAATAGGAATAAGTACGCCTGCCTTGTAGTCGATGATTGACTTATTATCACCACGTGGTTCAATTCTGAAAAATAAAGACGTGCTGATAGAAGTGACCTCATCTTCTTTACTGTTTTTCAACATTAATAACTGTTACTGTAAGAGGTTTTATGATCTTTTACAATCAGTCTACATAGGATTTATAATACTTAAAAAATATGCAAAATAAGTAATCGAGTGTTCTGTAACTAATGGAATATTAATTGTCCCAGTAAAACATATAGAAACACGTACAGTATGGAAAAGCTGTGAAAAAAAAGGATCTGGAAAATATGACTCTTCACTATTAAATTGTAATTTCATCCCAAGAGAACACACTTTTGGTTTTCTTCAAGAACATATTTGAATAGAGTATGAAAAACTGAATGTGTCAATATCACTTTTAGAAGATGACGAAGTGAAATGGTGAAGTGATAGAACTTCAAAAGTAGCCGCACACATCAATTAACTGAAGGTTTTGCTCGTAATCCAGTTCTATGAGATGTTTCACATTTTGAGGTGTCTTATTGTCTGTGTCATTAGATAAATAATCCTCGAATACTCATTTGAAAACTGTTTTCAAATATGTAGAACATTATATAAAGCCAGTAATTGGTTAAAAACAAAGAGCAGTATGTTTATTCACCCGGGGTTTAATTTCTTGAAAATTTATTCTTCTCATTTATCGAAATAGTTTAGACACAAAATTAGCATGATATTCGTGAATCAGCGCCATTGATTCAATATTACTATATATGTTTCAATCACAAAATGAAACAAAAATTTTGTTAAATAATCTGAGGGAAATACAGATGTGAAAAATTTTCATGTCAAGTCAAAGTAAATAACTATGCCTATGTTGTAGCTCATAGATGGTTTGTTCTTGTCATGAGGTTCTTTTTATGAGATGTTTTTGAAGAAATAAATGGCTTTATCAATCTTCTTCCTTTCCTGTTCTTAGAACAACTCAGTATAAAATATGATTTTTTCACAATGTGAGCCTTATAAGTCAATATTGGTATAAGATAGAGAACAGAAATTAGTTGAGAGTGGAATACTCTGAGAAAAATAACATATTAAGAAATGATCCAAATTAGACAACGAGAATAAAACTTTTTACCCGAATACAGCTAGAATCTCAATTGCACCAAAAAGTGGCAATTTACACATAGCTAGTTCAAATAGGATTTACCGACTTGTCAAAAACACGATTTAAACAGAAAATCGAAGTGTCTGTAAATTTTTACAAAACTAGAACCAATCTTAGTAACGATGTTATTCTCGAACTACCAAAATAGTTCTATCAAATAATATTAAGGATACAATTATCTAAAATAATAGAAGAGAGAAATTGTATGGATCAAATCAATATTATGAAAGAATAACGCTGAAAGCTATAATGAACTGATTTGTAAACTGTAAAGATTGAATTTTCATTAAGAGATTTGATTGAATAAATAATGTTGATTATAAAGTTTAATACTGAGTAAGACGATTACTCACGTACATAAATATTTCGATGAATTACGTTATATATCCAGAAAATCGTATATATTGTACCTCC
The DNA here is from genome assembly GCA_905329745.1 of Rotaria sp. Silwood2. Lineage (NCBI taxonomy): Eukaryota > Metazoa > Rotifera > Eurotatoria > Philodinida > Philodinidae > Rotaria > Rotaria sp. Silwood2. The sequence goes on from CAJNSZ010000043.1 coordinate 155,056, forward strand.
GAAATTGTTGTACTTTGAAACAAATTGTTTTCTTTCCCTTCTAACGTAGACTTGTTCTATGTAAAACGCTTCAGCCTTATGTGCAGTGTTGTTTTCACTTACCTTCACCTTACGAGGGGAGCTCCCGCCCCCCCCCCCCCGCAAGTGATTCATCGATTTTGAATGAAGACTATGTAGACCCTTATGAGCTATAAATGACCTGAAAAACAGTTAGAACTCTTAGCTTACTACTGTGGAGATATTGCATTTTTACTTTTTTTTTCAAGCTCATATCTTAGTTTCCCTCAGGAGTTTCAGGAAAACTGACTTTCGAATTGTGACTTGAACTTTTTCATAGAGACGGGTTTTTAATGTGAATAGTTTATTATGAAAAGTTTTTATGCGTTACCAGAACTATATCTTAGGACAGCAACATTGACAAGATCTGAAACTTATACAATAAACAATTCTTGTTAAAGTCTTTCTCTGTGCAAAGTTTTGAATCGAAATTCCAAAATCAGTTTTATTAAGAAGAAGCACAGTATTAATTTTAAAAAAATTCCCCTGCAAATGCAATAATCCACGCAGTGATGAACTAAATGTTCGAACATTTTTCACGATGTTTATTAATTGTAATATAACATAAAAGTTTAAATAACTATATTTGTGAATAAAAGATTGTTTTATTATTTTTTTTCTGTCTCTTTTTTCCAGTGTCAACAATATTTATATACACATATCACATAAATAACAACTTAAGCGCCAAATAAATCCAAATGATACCAGAATAAGAAGAATAAAAGCAAAAAAAAATTAAATGAATATAAAAAAAATTCGAAAGAATTTTATTGGTCAAGTTTTCACGCTTAAATCACATATTAAAGGTTCTTTATCACCAATTAAACCATATTTTTTCTGTAATGAAGGCGGAGGTTGTGGTGGTGGTGGTCGTGGTAATGCAAAAACGACTTTAACTGTATCATAAATAAACCATTGTAAAGCTGTTAATGTACCTATCATAAAAATACGTGGACCAAGACCTTTCCATAAACCTAAATAACAATAATATAATTATCATTTACAAATAATACAAAATTTACAAAAAAAATAACAGTAAACATTTAAAATTACCAGCAAATCCAACACGTCGTACAGCATCAAATAAACTCAGACCTTTTTCATTATTTAATTTTGATACAATTGTATCAGCTGGATGACTAACAATAGCACAGAATATTCCAGCTATGTAACCAGCAATAAATGTTACACCTAATTGTTCACTTTTTGTACATTGTTCACGTGGTTTAGGTATAACATATTTATAAAGTGCTTCAATAGTACGTTCGAAACATGCAAATTTCATCATTGTATATGGAATTTGACGAAGCCATAATGGTACAATACCTTTATAAAATCTAAATACCATCATTTTATTTTTTATTCAAAATGACAAAATTATATTGATCTTACCCCCATAGTCCTTCTTCAGCTAAAGAACGAAAAGAGGTTTATTCAGTAGAAAAGTAAAAAAAAGAACAAAATTTCTAAATATTCTTACCATAAAGTTTAGGTAGACCTTGCCTTAAAGATGATGCCCAATTATCTTGTGTTTGTATTCGTACTTTAGTTGCTTCCCATGGTGCTAAAGCAATATCTGCAAAAAGTTCTGCTGATGCACTTGATAATAAATAAAGTGTTGTTCGATAAATATAAGCATTTTCTTCACCAAGCATTCCGCCATAAAAATTTTTAAATATTTCATAAAAACCAAATTTTCCAAGACCTTGCAAAGAATAACCAATTAATGTTGGTGCCCAACCTTTAGTTAAACCAAAGAAACCTTCTTCTCTAAATTAATCAAATGTTTCTTATTTATTAAAATATAAAGACAATAATTAAAACATACGCAATAGTTATTTTAAAACCATTAATGAGATTGACATATTTTTGTGGTTTTACTTGTAAACGACATTTAATAAGATCCTATAATCGAAAAAACAAATTTTATTTATGAAAGCTTCGTATATTATTTACTATTAGAGCCCGTCGGATTTGTTCCGGATCCATGTCCGGAAATTTTGAACTCGACCAACTCTATTTGTTTTTGGTCAAAAAACTTTCCTAACTCATCAAAGCTCAAAAGAATTTCATTGATCGAATTTAAAAAGATTATTCGAAATTTTATAGTTCATATGAAAACAATATAAAATTTATCAGATAGTTATCATGTTTGAAGATAAGGTAAAAATCTTCGAATACAATGAAAACAAAAAAGAAAAACAAGAAACCCTATCAATCGATTAAAAATAAATAACATACGATTGGAACAAGTGCTGTATGTGTTATACCACAGCTTAACATTCCAGCAATACCACAATAAATATAATATTTAATTGAACCATATTCGCAACTGTGATGTTCTATACAATACGAAAAAAAAGAAATAAATTATAATAATCATTTTTTCTAATTTCAAATACCTTTTGCCGACGAATGACTAAACGAGGAAAAATTGCCTAAATCAGTAATTGTTCGTAATACTGTCACCTAAGACATACATATCCATAAAATTCTCATTCTATCTTCTACACAATACTTACTATACATTTGTAGGGAATTATTGTCAAAACACGTATGACTGTCAAAATAGAAACAACACATCTGTTTTCAAGGAAATCTTGTGATTTCATAATTGACCAACGAGAACGAGATGAATGATGATTTCCGTGAATAGAATATGCTTGATGATGATAATGAGCTCTATGTGAAAGAAAAAAGTAAATAGAAAACATTGTTTATAACTCAATAAAAAGCTTAAGTGTTTTATGACAAATATTATCGTTTGAATAAAGTCACTTACTGTTCATCAATTATGAGATTCTTACGTTTGAATAACATGCGGTACATATGAAAACGGATTCTTTTTCATATTGCAATGTGTTCTTTTTTTTTAATCTAAATATTGGAATGCGATAACTGTTTCGTTATGTTTTCTTTCTTCTGCACAAATGTATGTACACACAAGGGTAGTCAATTTTCTTTTTCTCTTTTACTATTTGTCATTGAATCGTTCTGTTTCACCTCATGGCCATTGTTTATTTATTGAAGAGAAAAGAAAAACCTTTCGATTTTGTTGAATCGAATTTTATACGAAGAATTATGAAAAAGAAATTAAAAAAGAAATATATTATTTACTTGGTATTTTTCATTTAGAACATATTTCAGAACTATACATGACGACTATATTGATATATGACAGAATAAGAAATAAAAAAACAAATGTATTTGATCTAGAAGAAAAAAGCACTAATATGATAACGAGTTATATTATTATATTGAAACAGTGAAGAAAAAAAAAATGACTGTGAACCTTTATTGAATTGAATTAATATTATTTATAAATTCTAATTGTTTCAAAAATAATGTTTAATGCTATACATGTAGCATAACGACAACAAAAATATAACTAATACGTTTTTTTTCCTAGTACAAATTTGTTTGTGAGTTTTCTTCTTTTATATGATTTGGTAAATAATGGAAATATTGATTATATCGATCAAGGAGGCATATCGTCGTACGGTTATTATTAATGTTTATTAAAAATATACACTCTACATTTCTAGTTTAGTAAACAAACAGGAATTTTGACAAAAAAAATAAGAAGACAGTAGTAAAATCTATCTTGTATCTGGTATCTAAAATTTTTAATAATGAAATTAAGCAAAATTCTCCCTGAGATCATGTTCAAAAGTCTCTACAAAAACTCTTTCATATACATAAATACTATTAATTTATTGATTCCCAGAAAAAGAATCATACTTGTTTCCCTTTCTGAATTTCTATTGGTTTAAAACTACCATATACCTGCGTTTATTTATCACAATTTTACAGCTCATTCATGATCTCAAAAATTTGACTGGATCATCATGATAAAATTTTACGGGAACTTCTTTTTCTTATTATAATTTCAAATAATAAAAACTATAGAATTTAAAACAAGAGCTAAAACTTGTGGCTCCATCTTTATAAAATAAATTGCTGAATTTGAACTTGATTTACAAGCGAAAAATAACTAAATTAGATCTCAATTTTTATTAATAATGTGATTCTTTAACTTCATCATAAAAACGAAATGTTAAAAAAATTGCATTTTGAAGAAGCTTTTTGAATTTCTTACGCACAAAAGTGTGTTCTAACAGTCTTCTAGAACGTTTTACAAACTGTTTTCATCGATACAAAGTGGAAATTGAATGTTATAAAAACTTACATATGCATATAATTTCTGTTTACCAAGTGAAATTACAAAACATATCGATTTCCGATTCGTGAATTATTCTTTGTATTTTCTTGTTCATTGTCTTCATTCCTAATATTTTTCAATATGCTATCATATTGTTTAATGGTAAAAATCTTGTAGCTGTGCATTGATCTTATTTGTTTTAGTCTTCATTCTCTACGTTGGGTTAGCCGATAGAAGAAACGTAAGAGATATAATTATAGTACCATGTATGGTTATTTTCTTTTTGTAACAAAAATATTCTTTTCAAAAACAGAATTTAATCAAAAACAAGAATACCTTTTTAAGAGTCATTGCAAAGTTAAACTACTAAGTTTTGTCATTGGACTAAGTTTATTTTGTATGTTTGATACAGAAAATGAACGAAAGTATTTTGTTCCAGCTATAAACTGGCATATAAAATCTATTGCTCACATAAAATAATCAACTTTATACTTTACTTGGCAATATAAATCGGTTTATTTTATACTAATTGACCTTATGCTGTTCTATAGGACAAAAGATATAAATAGGTAAACTGTTGGATAGATTTTATCGAGTTACGTTTAAAAATATCAAAAAAACTAAAATACATCAAATCTAGGTATCTTCAATATTTATCTAATATGTTCTTTTAATTTAACTCTATGTATGATAGCAAAATACCATAAATACAGATTTGTATTCAGTGGTTTTAACCATAAGAAGTTCGCTCCCAAATGTAACGAACATTATATTTACAACCAGCAGAAAAATCAGCATCGAAAAGTCTAGTGAATGCTTAAAACGAATTTTTGTCAAATTTCGATCCTTGCACAGCCTCACTGTTTTCTTCAAATAACCTGACCTGTGGTTCTCATAAGGTCGGAATGTATTTTGACGTATTGAATATTCTTTTTGATGCAGATTTCTCTGCTGGTTATGAATATAATTTTAGTCATATTTGGGACTGAAGTTCTCATGGTCAAGATCTCCGAACACGAATTCGTATTTATGATGCTTTTGCTATCATGTAGAAAAAAACATCAATGTTGTCAACAGTGAAATAATATTTCTCAGAAAGCATCCGTAATTTCTTTTCTAACCGTAGAAAGAATAAAACTAAAAGAAAATATCGAATAAATATTGAGGGCATCATGATTTGATATATTTTGGTTTTATCGGCTTCTCTAACTCTTTTGAATCTAATTTTCCTAAGTTTTACTACAAAAAAATATTGTTCGAATATGTCAAAAAAAAAACGGTGTTCAAATTTCGAATTACCGGCACTTTAGAACGATTGTTTTGATACATTTATACTCGTTTGTATCGAATTCGATTTACCAGCTTCTATATCATCAATCAAAGCATGCGCCTTAAAGAAAAAAAACTAAATGATTGATGTATGTTTAAGGATTACTTTGTTTTATTTTGAAGCTAATATTTTTTTTTCAATTTATTTGTTGACATATATCATGTGTTTTCAAGTAGGAAAACAGAAAGAAAAACTTTTATCTCAAAGACGCCCAGATGATACATGGAATAAGAAACCAGCTGCTGCACATATTCACGATGTCGTAGGGAAGAAAATAAAAAAGATAGAACAGGTAAGGTTTTTGCAGACTCTAACACAAATTATTAGCGATAAAACATGACAAGTCGATTGAATAAAAGGTTTTTTAGTTTTTTTTTTTTTTCATTTTAAAAGCTTACCATGGAACAAACAGGACTGAGACCTAACATTTTAGTTCATATTGCGTTCATAACAAAGTATCGGTAAGATTAGAAAAATTCCAAAAAAGTTCATGCCTATGGGCTTCTGGATCCGAGTTATGATTGTTTTCTCTGAAATTTCGCCCATAAACAGTTCGAATGGCTATTAGAATTTTCAGAAAAAGATCATTTACCACAAAAATTGAGTTTACTTGAAAATTCAATAGGTTAACACAGGAAAATACTTTTCAACTAAAACTATCAGAATATTCTACTAATCATTCGACCTATTTATTAGCAAAATTTCAGATCGAAAATTCAGTAAAACGGTCATAACTCAGCTCCAAAGGCCTATGAACACGAACACTAGTAGAATTTTTCTAGTCTTGCCGAAATTTCTTTGTGAACCCAATATGAGCGCAAATGATGGCAATGTGTTCGGATTGTTCTTTCGTTACTAGAGAAAGACAATATAGATTTAAACAATGATTTAGTTGATCGTGTAATTCGTTGTATTTTTGTTTATTAAGCGCTTACGAAAGTTGTTATTATGATACTAATATATATATAATCAGTGTTTTATGTAGCATAAGCACCGAGAAGGAGGCATCACTCCTAAAATCGAATTGACTGTAAAAGAATTATAACTAAATAAGTTAATAGTAGACTTCACAAAGTTTTTATTTTTCTTGTTTTGAATATCGATAAAAAATAACAGATTTCTTTTCTTGACAACCATTTATTCTTATCGAATTTATCTTCTATCAATACATACCTACACTCCTTTTGTTTACATAGTGATATTGACAAGTGTTCTATGTGTGGATGATATTATCACAATGCATTCATCGATTATACGAACTCTACTTTGGGGTTACTGGGCTAATATTCTATATATTATTGGTATGATAGGATATTTAACAATCGATACAATTAGTTATATGTATATCTCACTCAATACGATATTTTCATTTATTATTTATTTATTACTTGCTATTGTTTTTGTAATCGATGCAGTTTTATATACAATTGATTGGTATATGTATGCCGTAAAATTACGAAAAGAAAAAGATCAACCAATACAATATCGATCTGAATTCTTAGCATGTATTTTTCAAAATCTTGGTAGTATTTTTTATGTAATTGGTGCCATATTAGCTTTTGACAAAATGCAATTAATTAACAAATTATTATTTAATCTTCTGGGTATTTTTGCCTTTTTAATTGAATCTATATTTATATTACTTGGTTGGATTATTTTATTTCGAAAAAAAATTTCAAAAAATAATTGTACTCTTCAGGTGAACAATTAATAAAATAAATATTTTAATTTTCTATTCATATATATATATATATATTTAGAATATTTATATATGGGCACATGCATTGAATATTATTGCTAATTTAATTTATTTATGTGCAACAATATTAGCATATTATTATTATAGAAGTGACAAGAATATGAATTCAACAATTGTACTTATATTACAAATATTTGGTGATGTTGTCTATCTAATTGATGCTTATCTTTATCATGAATGTTGGCAACGAGATAAACAAGAATTTGATGCTGTAACAGAACAACAAAGTTTAAATAAATTTTATTTAGAAAAATTTCATCATCAAAGTAATGCTAATGAAAATAAATAAAACTGGGAAGAAGAAAAAAAAAGAAAAACATCTCATCAGCCAATCATTTTCAGTAGAATAAATATGTTCTTTATTTTTTTTAACAGAAAAAGAAAGGAACATTACTAATGATTAACTATTAATCAATTAAAAGAAATATAAAATATCATTTTTAATAAAAATTCATATTATTTAAGCCATGTAGAATTTAAAATACCAGTAAGAACAATGAGATCTGAATAATTGGACATTTCAATTAGAACAAAATATTCTTCCATGCAAACGGTAATTATTCTTCTGGATTCAGGAACGTAACATATGGGGGGTGCGTGAAGCATTCTACTTCTGAAATTCGAACACACAATGCCCTTGTGTCTCCAGTCCTAAATTATGACTCTCTCTAAATTCAATACCGTATCGAAAATCAAAGTTATTTAAAAGAAATAAGACTATCATTACAATTGAAACTTGTCTGCGTTCCATTAACAAATCATAGAAAGCATTTCTTTTAGAGAATATGTCTACAATTTATATTGATTATCCTATTAAAACTCGTATAATCAACAGATTAAGAGTCCTCGAGATTGGTTAAATAATAGTTCCCCTAATAAAATGTTAATTTCGTTACTATAAAAGAAATCAGACACATCATTACTATGTCCTATAAAAGCGACAAACAAAAAAAAACATTTTCTCTCTCTTTCTCTCTCGCTGTCTTTGGCCTATTATTTATATTTGTCTTACTTTATTGTTATTAATTCCGGAATTCATCTATCACATACATTGATCTTATTAGTGTATTCAGTTGATTGATAGTGTGTTTATCAATTGATATTCGACGATAGAGTACCATTTTTTATTAACAAAACATTTTTATGTTCTTATTGTCGTTCGTGTTCAAATGACAATCGAACAGATTAGTTCGCTTACAAACATTTATTAGAAATCAAATATGTCTCATGATGTCTGATGTCACACATATAACACATATTCATGATTAAATAGATGGAATCGTAGTGTGAGCCTAATGCGATTAGATCATCATCATTATTATCAACAATATCATGTTGTTCGATATAAACGAAGAATCAAGAGGAGTATACAAGAAGAAAAAAAGAAAATCGTCAAGAAGATTGATGTCAACTAATTTTGACTAAAAGGCTAAATAAAGATAATTGAGATGCGTCTGTTTTTCTCATTGAATAAATAAACTTACGACAATGAATGATAACAGTTTGTACTAACAATATAGACAATAATCGTACTAATGAACTAACATCACTGCCGGGCTATAATATATCAGAGAAGAAGAAGAAAAAAAAAAGAAGCTTTATGCATCAAAAGAAAAGTAGCCGCCATTCGATCTAAGAGAAAGACAGACATTAATTCATAAAAGAAGAAAACATTGTTTTATATGTCGACTAAACTCTTCTGGTAAACATCCGATATAGTGACACCATCATCATTATTTTCTCGCACATTATCGATCAATCAAATGCATTTAGTAAAGCAACAATAAGAAAAAAAAGAAAATTAGCATAGATGCTAAAAAGCTAGGAATAATGTTATCATATGAAAAACAATTCATTTGGATAAATTCTAGATATTTTTTTTTTCTTTGTAAAAGTGAATATGAATATGCGTATACAGAGAGAGAGAGAGAGCGCGAAAAAAAAATGAGAGACATTAAAACAAAAAAACAACAAGAAAATACCACGAACAATAGTATGTATATTTATATATATATGTGCTTTGTGTGTGTGTCAATATGATAAAATGTTAAGTTCAACGATCTCCAATTTTATTTGCTGCTGCTGCAGCTGTTTCTTGTTGATGACGTTTAAGAAGTTTTTCATAAGCAGCTGCTAATGCTACTGGATGTGTCTGAGCGAAATGAAGAAAATTGACAGACGGTGGATACATATTAGGAAATTGATGTGTTGGAGGTAATGGTGTTAATGGTGGAGGTAATAATGGTAAATGATTTTCACGTTGAGTTTGATTATTTGTTTGATGAGTAAAAAACATAGGTGCACGAAAATCAAATGATGGTCCATTTTGATGTGGTGTTGTTGTTATTGGTGTAAAAGCCGATTTTGTTATTGGTGTTGTTCTTGTTGTTGTTGATGATGATGATGATGTTATATCACTTTGTAATTGATTTTGAAATGATACAATATTGTCACCTAATGTTATAAAATGATCAATTGTTTTAGCTAAATCTCCTTGACATGTTGACAAAGCAGCCATTAATACTGAACGTTTTTGCATAGGAAAAACTCGTTCAAGTATTTCAACATGTGACATATTTTGTCGACGAATTTTACTACGTGGTGATATAGTATTTGTGTGTTGTTCATCAATAATTGAACCTGATGAATCTTCATTTGAATGTATACCTGATGTATTTGATGTTGTTGTTGTACCGTCATCAGCACTTCGTTTTGTTGAACTTGTTGGGCTACTACCTGTTTTTGGTGATGATCCTGATACAATTGATTCATGATCATTTCGTGGAGAATTTGATGATGAAGCTTGATCACCTGAATAAATAAATTAAAAAAATCTTTCTTTCTTTCTTTTTTCTTTTTAACTTATTCTTTTTGTCTTAGTCTATAAACTCTTAAACACGTACGTTTTCTCTTCTTCATCTTATTGACTTATTCTCACATAAGAAACTACATGCACAAACACATACTGTCGGCATTTAGTTTATTATATATGAATGAAAATTCTACAAACTATCAAATTTACCTTCATCATCATCTTCATGACTACCATTGGATGATGTTACAGCACCCCAAACAGGTCCAGGCTAAATAATTACAAAAAGAAGGAAAACAAAGTTTTTTTTTTGTTGTTGTTGTTGTTGTTATTGTTTTAAAATAAAAATAATTTTACTTACTGGTAATTGATTATAAGGTGATAGACAGCGAACACGTAATGCAATAGCATCTTCACTAGCTTGTTGTCGTTTTAATGCAACTTGTGCAGCCATAACACGTTGTCGTTCAGCAATAAGAATACACTTCGCACAAGCACAATCACGAAATTTACAATGACGTTTATGTCCTTTTAACCATGATATCATTCCATGATTTCGACAACGTGCACATTTTGGACGACGTATACCGCGTTGTTCACCTAATTGATAAGTGACTGGTGGAACAGCAGTCGTATTAGATGATGATGACGTTGACATCAAACCGACGATATTCATATGTGCCTTCGACACAAGGTTAGATACAGCAAAAAAGAAAAAAAAAGAAATGAAGAAAAAGAATATATGATTAGTTCGTCAGTTGCCCTTTTCTCCAACGGGAAGTCCGATATGTTGGTATCGTTTTAGCTTGCTGTGTTCTTTTTTTTTCTTTTTGTCGTATTACTTTTCTCGATACTCTTTCTTTTCTTATTGGCTCCTGTTTGCTATTGGTTCTCATAGATCGCTACAGCCAATTGTATAAGCGAAAGAATATATCCCACTCGATTAGTATCTCTCTCTTTTTTTTCTTTTTCTTTCTTACATTTTGCTTGTCTACAAAAATACTAGAACAACAGAAAAAAGCAGATACGTGCCATTTAAAGCATTGAGATGGATTGCAATTTTCTATGTTCTCTTCCCTTTCGGGTGTGGATATTAATATTGATGTATGTGTAGGCTGCAGGAGGCCGTATTGAAACAAAGAATAAGCAAGCAAGCAGAAAAAAAGCAAAAAGGCGACAGAGATAATGTTACGAAAGCGTCTGCATACATTCTCATAAAAATAAAATAAGAAAAAAAAAGAATAAGTTTTTCAATGGATGATCATAAGTATTGAAATGATAATCGATGTATACAAATATTTTTTTCGATATACAACATTATATTTTTTTTTCTGTCTGTTTATTGATCTAGTTTTTTCATTAGACCGTTTAAAAGATGATATTCTGTCATGTGTTCATCATTTTAAACAAAATATAGGACAGATGTGTGTGTCGAATTAAATGATTTGTAAACAAAAGAATATATTTATGAAATCTAAACTTTGTTTAATGAAAAAAAGAAAGAAAAAAAAAGGAAAAACGTGAAAATAGTTCATACTTTCACATATGTAAAGTCACCATCAATTAGTATGATTTGTTATCTTGACCTCCTCCTTTTCTCTATAATCGCACACACTGATCTTCTGAACATGGAGCGGCACGGCAGGGACACATGTTGTGTTTGGTGTTTAGCAAGTAAATATCGCAAAATATACATGCAATGATTAGGTCAAACTGAACAAGTTCGTCTCTTTTTTTTTATAAGAAGTACTCAATATATATATATGTATAGTCTTATATTTGTGTTTATTCAAACATTGTTCTAAAAATAATAGAATGAAAAGATAAGACATAGTTGATGTCGATGTTTTATAACAAAATAATAGTACGTTCTATTGATAAGTGACGAGTCACTCAACGAATAATAACGACAACAATGATGGTGCTTGCATTGTGTTCCCATACACTTGTATTATCACTCAATTTGTTCTATTCAAAGATTAGAATAGACAGACGACGTGTTGCTTATATTTTTTTTTAATGGATGAATATATTGAGCTAAGATAAACTAAAGTTATAGTCTATTCAAAAATGAAATTATCTAAATATCAACAGAATTAGCTTTAGATAAAAACAGTCAAAATAATTAATGTTTATTGAGAATCAATAAACAAAAAGTACAACTAAAATTCGTCAAAGATTGTATCAGATCAACAAGTGAGGTTTCATCATCTAATTGTTTGACCTGAGTAGCTCCCTCCCAAAATAAAGAAATCTGATGTAATCATAGCAATCTTCTTCGATAATTTATCAAAAGCTTTTAATCATATAGATTAAATAAATGCTTCAAAAAAGATAAATAAGAGACAGAAAAAAAAAGAAGACTAATTGAAAGCAACAAATTTTCAATTTAGTTTATGAAATATTTATATTGACATAATATAATTTACTATGATGATTATTTTTTTTCTCTTTTCATTCCTATCAGATAGAATTTCTTCTCGTAATATTGCTCATTGAATCAATGATCTTATAACATAACCAATAATAAATATTGAAAGTTTCATTTTCTTTTTTTTGTTAAAAGATTACTGATGAAAACTTCATATTATATACGATTAATCAAGTCATACAAGAAAAATCTTAATTCTATTGCACACAATCAATCATCTATTCCATATAGAAAGAATTTCCGACATGAAGAAAAATATTGAAAATAATGTCCAATGAAATGATAATAGTATTTATTATCTTCCAAACAAAAAAAAAACACAGATTTGATTATGTTTATTGGCCATCGTGATTGAGAACGAGAGAAAAAAAGAAAAGTAAATAAAAATATTCGCATTTCTCATTGAATATTCATTTTGATGAAATCTTTTCTTAATCAGAAATATTCTTTCTGTTTTCTTTTCTTTTTTGTATAATACATTTTACATGATGAATATTTTCACGTGCGGATAAGTTGCGGTATGATATAGGACGTTTGAAATCGACTCTCCATCTTCCTGTCATCCGCTTTCTCAAAATTAAGGCAAACATTAAATGCTTACCTAACTTTTGATTGTCATTTAAAATACATATGTCATACCGCCGCCGCTCAACAAAACACAATTGTTTTATCGTTAAAGATGACATGTACATACAATAGAGAAAGAATACTCTTTGAAATACGATAGGATACGTACGTCTCAGACTTCCATATTAAGCTTGCCGAGAATAAACGATGTTTAAAATTCGTATACGAAGTAATACATTTGTATGATCAATGAAATATATATATATATATACAGAAATTCATAGGCATTTTTTCTTTGAACTGATGAAAATAAATAAGAAACTGAATATTGATCCCATCAAGTAATATGATTATTTTTCCTTGAAGAAAATTAAAATAAATTTTTTCAATACAATTATGTACAGCGGTTCCAAAAATTATTGGGTCAAGTTTATTTTCAGTTTTTTTTTCAATAAGAATTTTCACTGATGAAAATGATTACTAGTTTTCAAAGAATCGTGTTTCTGAAAAACAACAACACTAGATTTTCATCTCATGAAATTCACATATAGAATTCTGCTTGAATTACCTAGAATAGTAAATTTATGGACGACGAAAAAAACTGATATTTCTATACAAAATAGTAGAAAAAATGACTATAGCGTTTTCCGTGAGATTTAGTAGGTATCGTGACCAAAAAACGTCTTATAAAGAATTGTTTGTCATAAAATTCAAACAGAATGCTATTTGCAAATTCCACGAGATAAAAATCTTGTGTTTCGATTTTTCAGAAATCTTATCTTTGGAACACTACCAATCATTTTTCTCGTTGAAAATTCTCAACAAAAATCACTGTTTAGATTCTTATTAGCATTGATGGTAATAAAAAAAAATTAACAATAAGTTTGGTTAAATCATTTTACGAGTCATTGTACATATCACTAAATGAGATATTAGATTTCATATTATAAATACGTTGAGCACTATTACAAAAAGATATCGAACCATGAAGAATAAATTCAAGAAAGAATTATACCCATTGACGAATCCTTTAGAAGATCATTGGTCCTATTCTAGATATTGTTAGATCACATAGTACAGTTCGAAAAGTACAGTAGTCAACATTTTTTACTTTCATTTTTATTAATACCCAATTCTAATACGAAGAAGTTTTCTAAATAATCTTTCAAACCGATATAATATCATTTTAGTAAAAATTCTAAAATATTTCATTTCGAGAGTCTTAAAATAATAAATCCAAAACAACAATTTGCTTTAAGTACCATTTCTATATCTCTCATACGTTGTAATTTTACACGTAAGTTTTCTATATTTAAAAAAAAAATTCGATAGTTTTAAGTCATTAAATAAAAGTTTACTTTTCTAAAAATAAACATCAATGATAAATCATTCAAGTATTCAAAAACATCATATACCACGTAGAAAAAAAACAAAACTTTATATATAGAAAATTCGCATATGTATGCATATAAGAATGAATAAAAAATAGAGAGCATTTATTTTTTTTCTTTTAAATTTAACTTCGCACTGACATATTATCATCAACATCTCCTTGTAAATCATTATATGAATTATGATCAAGTAATAATATATCTTCTTGATCTTGTGTATTACCAATACTTGAATCCGGACTATGTCTTGATGGATCAATTTGAAAATCATTTGTTGGTGCTGATTTTGTTCCACGACGATCACTTGTTTGACCATCATTTGTATTTGTATTATCTTTACGTGTAACAACTGGAACAGTTCTTGATATTTGTCGTCGAAGTTGATTTTTTATATTAGCTGTTTTAGCATCAAATAAATCTTTTATACGTGATTTTGCTGATAAACGAAGTGTAAAGTCTGATGACATCATAGCTGGTGGTGCTGATCCACCAAATTTTAATCGAATATTTTGATTTGTTCCATTTGTACCTTGAATTATTGGCGTATCAACAGATGGATGTGATGAATTTCGGCAACCTGTTGCATTTGTTGATGGTAAAAATGAATCTATTATATTAAAATAAAATAATAGTAAAGAAAAAGAAAAAGAATATTATTAATCAAACCTGATCGTTGTATATCAAAATCATCAAAACGTTTTATTTCATCGGATGTATTAGGTCGTGGTGCATCAAGTCGATCATCTTCTAAACCTAAATAACTTATAACAAGATCACGTAATTGTTCATAACCATCTTCAAGACTATCTATAAAACACAAATGGAAAAAAATATTTATAAAAAAAGAACAGAAAACAAATAATTTAAATATTTTTTTGTTTTTATACTTGTTGAAATAAATGCATCAAAAAAACCAGGATGTGTTCGATTGTATTCAGCATAAAGTTCAACACGATTTAATGCCATGGTTATTTCACCTTCTTCAAAACCTTGTAATTGTAAACGGCGTCTATGAATTTGTTGATCCATTGGTAAAAGAAGTACACAACGAGGTTCAAAATGAGATTGTTTTATTGATAAAAGACCCTATTATTTTTAAAATTTAAGTGTTAATTTATTAAAAACAAAAATTTTTATTTACTTCAAGTTCAATTTGTACGACACATGCTAAACCTTCTCGTGCAACATTTTCAATTGATGAACGTTGAAGACCATTCCAATCACCATAATATTCATAACAACATAAAAATTCACCCTGAATTTATTATAGAAAAATAGTTTTCTTTTTTCTTTTTTTGCTCAACAAATAAAACAGTCTGAACAAACTTTAGTAACATCTTCTTCATATTGTTCTTGTTTGATAAATATATAATCAATACGATCTTTTTCATCAGCACGTTTTTCACGTGCGGTATGTAAAATTCTAAAAATAATTAATCAGATATACGGATAGAAACTACATGAGGAACTAACAAAGTATTTTTTTTTTGAGCTCTCATAAAAGCCATAAGTTAAGTTCAAGTATTCTTTTAGAAGGCTTAGACAGAGTTACGATTATGTATGGGATTTCGGCCTTTTGAGCTGTTATACATTATTGTATTTTTTTTTTCATTTCTTTCAAATTAGTCACACATTATTTTCGATATGAGTTGGAGTGAGAGCTGTCGGCTTGACTTTTAAGTTTTGGAAATTAAATGTTGACGTATCGTTTTACTATTTGAGAGTAGTTTGAAAAACTCATTTGAGTTCAGCAACAAATGTTGAAACTGAAAAGTCAATTCAGTGTCGTAGGACTTACATTAACTGGCAGAAGAACTTATTTAGATCCAAAATAATTAGATAATAAATTTTGTACATGTGCTGCTGCGAAAATTGATTATCAAATGTAAACATTGTGTTAATTCAAGCCTCTCTGGTATAAAAGGTTTTTATATTGTCTCTTTATTTTGATTTATTATTTCATACAAGAATTTGCTATTAATCTTATCTTTATGGCAATAAAAAAAAAACTAGAATGATACATTAATGCAAAGGTCTAGAATTTAATGTATTCGTAACATCAGAAACATCTATCAGTCTGATGATCGCTTGTAGGCAGCTCTGGTTGGGATTTTCACAACAGCACTTGCATATTAGAACTTTACATGTAAATATAATCTATTTATGGATCCAAAGGTCAATATGAAGTAAAACTAGCCTATCTCATAACGGTGTAAACTCATCTCACGTTCTCTATTAATCAATGAACAATCTAACACTTTGTAAAGTTTGCTTTATATTGAAAGAGTTCTAACTCATATGAACGGAATGGAAAAACAAAAAACGATGTACAAGACTTAAAAAGCTGAAATTTTGCACATAATCTTAAAGATGTCTTAGCATAATAAAGAATGTTTGTGTTCAAATTATGGTTTTCTAAGAGAGACGAGCGAAAAAACATTTCTAGTATTTTATCTATATAATAATAAATTTTGGAATTAAGTAGAATATTGTATAATGATATAGTATTGAATCCATTGAATCAGTTAGATGTGAAATAATCTATATCTTGATTTTAGTCATTCAGAGCATCTATATGTGTATATCATTGTGAATTTTACTTATTCTGATACGTTTAAATTTTTTATTTTTATTGACTAGACAACAAGATATGCGAGTTAATGAACATACTTTATTGA
This sequence comes from Rotaria sp. Silwood2, assembly GCA_905329745.1. Lineage (NCBI taxonomy): Eukaryota > Metazoa > Rotifera > Eurotatoria > Philodinida > Philodinidae > Rotaria > Rotaria sp. Silwood2. The sequence continues at coordinate 172,243 of CAJNSZ010000043.1, forward strand.
TAATATTCTTTCTATGAGAAATTCAATATATCACCAAATGTAGCATTTATTAAGTACTAATACTTTGTTTGTTTTTCATATTTCTTCACTTAGTTGTGTTGAACTTCACAAAAAGTTCTAATGAAAGTCTCAAAATGAGTTAATTGTATTTAGATAACTATAATTATCATTTATGAAACGTGCTGAGATAAAAACTGAATTAGGGATATGCAATTGCAGTTTACGTACTACAGACTTTACCAAATCAGTGTAGTCGAGGACTTATTGTCAGTATTTATATTAAAGTGCACATTTCTAAAGTGGATTAGTTCTATTCCGAAAGATCTTGTTGATTTAATTTAACATAAACATCTATTATTTTTGCTCAATCTCAAAATTTTCTCAAAAATCCAACTTGTTTAAAAGTAAAATTAGGTGGAGTTCATATTAGAAATTTTTTTCATTTTAATATTAAACTATAGTTCATTTACCCATAACCAAAAAATTCACTAAATTCTTCAACAAGTCGATGAGCTAATTCAATTCTACCACAGCCATCTGGACCTGATAATATTAGCATTGGATATGGTGTTTCAATATTAGGCAAAGTACTAAAAACAAATGAATTGTAATTGCATAAAAATTATTCATTTCAATTATTTACCTTTCTTGTACGCGATGATCTTGTAAAAATGAAAAAACAACATTTGTCATATGATCTCTTGATGCAAAATATTCCGATGATGGATTAAACATTTGTTTAGATTCAATCTTAAACATAAATAGTCGAATTAAGTTAAGAATTATTTGTTCTTTTTTTTTTTATTTGATATCAATACTTTTTCAGCTGCATCAATTTTTCGTCGATCCAATATCGTTAAATGTTGTAATTTAAATACAATCGAAAGTCGATAATCATCGATTTCAGTTATTTTATTTCCACGTAAATTTAAATCTCGTAAAAGACGAAATTCACTAAGACGATCAATATCGGATAAATTATGAAGCTAAAATTCATAACAAAAGAAAACCATTATATTTATATTTAAATATAAAATAGCTCACTTGATTATCAGCCAGATCGAGTACTTCAAGAAAATTCAATCGTTCAGGAAAACCAGCTAAAGATTCTAATTGATTACATGATAAATTAAGTTGTTGTAAATATTGAAGTGAATCGAGATTCTCAATATTTCGAATTTGATTTGATCTCTTGAAAAAAAAGAAACAGATTATGTTCGTACGTACTATCTATTGTAAAATATATTGTATTCAACTGTTTTCTTAATAAATTTTGATAGGAACATCTGTAGAGACCTGCGGTTTTACTCAACATTGAAGTATCTTGAAATTTGATTAGCCAGCCATTGACTAGTCAGATGAGTTTCTGGTGGAGACTTTCAAAAACGGCTTTCTGAAGCTATTTTCTTTTTCTCTTTAGGCTTTTAATAGAACTAATCGGTAGAAAAGTTCTTGAATTTCGATCTATACAAGGTCGACATTCTCAATTCGTTCTATTCGAGAGTTACAAGACTCTTTCGGAGATCTTCAATGTAGCCAATTGACTTGTAATTGCCAGGTAAAGCAACTAGATACGAACAATTCACCGTGCTGAGTCAAATTTTGATATTTGTTTTTATGCTTAAAATGACCTGACTTTGTTATCTCAATATTTTCAAAATCGGGGCTCCCATGAAAAATCTTGTACTCTCGAATGGAACTAGATAACAATGTTGGCCTTGTGTAAATCGAAAGCGAAATAGCTTCAGAATATCGTTTTTGTAAATATCCACCAAGAACTCACGGAACTGATCAATCGAATTCCGATGTACTTCGATGGCTCTGGCTATTCTCTCTGATATAGTGAAAATTGCAGGTCTCTCTGATGTTTATATCCAAAATTATTCGAAAAATGGTGAAACATATTTTAATTAGAAATAAATAGTATTTTTTCTAAGAAAAAAATGTTCTGCTTACTAAATTTAAATATTTAAGTGGTAATCCATCTAATTCTTCTATTTGACGAATGCGATTGTGAGCAAGACTTAAGTGTTGTAAACGATAACAATTTTTTAAACCTTCAATTTTCGATATTTGATTGTCTGGAATAATAAATAAATAAAAAATCTTATTGATTTAATCAAAGAAAAAAAACTTAATAAACATACTATCAAGAATAAGTTTTTGTAAATAATGAAAATTATCAACATTTTTTATTTCTTCAATAAGATTGAATGAAAAATCAGCTTCTTTTAAATTACATGGTGGCCAAAAATCAAATAGTTTTCGAATTTTATTATTTGAAACATCAAGTTCAAGTAAATAACTTAAGTTATCCAATGGTGATAAATCTATATAAAATAATAGAAAAAGAACTAACTTGATAACTCTTTAAAATAAATCATACCAGATATATTATTATATGGTAATTCAATTCTTTGTAAATGTGTATAATTACTCAAAATTGATATATCACGTAAACCATAACCCTATAAAAAATTTAACAAAAAGAAAACAATAATAAATTCAATTATTTCATTAACTTACAGGTAATGTTAATGTTAAATAAGAAATACTTGATGCATCAGCTATTTTACCAATTTTTGAAATATGTTTAGCAACTGTTTCAGCATCAAGTATTCCAGCAACGAGATTATTTGCTACAGGTGCTGTTTCAGAATATGGTTCATCTTCACGTACAGTTGACATAATACCAGTTTCAGCTCTGTCATCATCAAATATTTCTGTATTTGCATATTGTTGACGACGATTTATTGACGATATTGGAAAACTATCTGTTGATCGTCGACTAAGATTACCATCTTCATCAAGTACAAGAATATTTGTATCATCAGGTAATAAACGATTTGGATCATAAGGAAGTTGTTTCGTATTAGCAACAAGACGTGAAGTATTCATTATTTTGAATTTATTAGGTAATTTAATTTTTTGAATTTTGAGATAAACAAATTTATTTAACATTCATTTAAACGGATCGTTCTCTAGTGAGGACCTCTAGATTTGTTCTGTTGATGGTTATTTTTACCGGTAGATGTCTATAGTTTTTTGTAAGATTGAAGAAAGTGATATAGATGATAATATAACGAATTTTATGAAGTATATTTTCAAGATTCTAGTTGCTTGTTTTTGTGAAAACATAACTTACGAGACAATTGCATAAAGTGATTCATTACTTTTAAGTTTATATTGTGAAATTAGCAGGAACTGAGCAAAAAAAACTTGAAATCCAAATAAATGTTGTTCACTACATATAGAAATAGTAAAACGATTAAGGTAGGAATTCTTATTTTATGCAGCACATTATCAGTTTTTTTCTTTGATGAATAAAGCACAAACTTAATATTTACCACATATTTATGTCATAACACATTCTATTCAAATAATAAATAAATGAACCTATGAAAATTTGAATAATGCGTAGATGATATATTTAATTTTGATTCTTTCACGACTATATAACTGTTCACTAAAACAAACGAAACAATATGAAATTGCATTTCAAATTTTTAATGTTTTTTAGACACGGTATCTCAAGGTTACCAAGATTGGAGAGAGCCGACGATCCGTTTTGAAGGGATTGGTGAGCAAAAAAGCGAAGGAGATCGTTCAAGTTCGCTGAAAGAAATGAAAATTTTCCAAAATTGAAAGAGGTGTCACTCACCTGCTTCATCTGTTTCGGACAGTCCTGTTTCCAGATGCTTATGCTGATGGAGTGTTAATGAGGCACGAAGCACCGCATTTCTGTAGTTAATCGCGTACACATTTGCCCTCCATACTTTGCATGTTTTTGAGTGTAACAAAATATATATTTGATGTGATGATGATCTAGAAAACGACATGTTGCTAGAAACCCGTTCGAACTTTTTCCAGTGAGATTAATGTCTCCAAATGATACAAACGTTTTTGAATCTTCAATATGAGTTTTTGTTTGTCTTTAGTAAGTTCCACAAAACGACTATTTTGACGATTTGATCTCCATCTTTTATCTGATATAATTAAAAGTAATGAGCTAGTCTACAGTTAGCTGTTGTGAGCAGGAGCGATAATGAAAACCTTCGACAGGACAGAATCGATTCTATGTGAAATGGTTTATTGTCCTTATGTTAATTGAAACTCCATTACTGAAAATTGAGATCAGTTGCTACCATATTAATGTAGTCCTCTGCCAGTTTTCTTTGGTTTTTAACTTACTAGACATAGGCATTGAAAGTTATGATATGCTATTGCGATGATCTCGAGAATGTTGAATGTGCAAATGCGCCCATGGACGATCTTGTACCTCTGATTCACGCATAGAAGAAGATCGAAGATTTTCTAGCATCGTGAATTTGTAGAGAATCTTTTCCATACGAAACTTTTGTATTTCAAAATCAAAACTGAATATATTTCTTAAACTCTATCTTTCTTACGCTATAAACAGTAGGAGTAAAAAAAACTTATTCAAGTTCCAGGAACAAAGTAGATATGTATCTCATCAAACAAGAATGTATCAAATGAAAATTAATATAACGGGTTGTTCTAAATTTCATCTTTTATCTAGAAAGACGTGACCCGTAAAAATCTGCTACATATTTAGTGAAACCTACACTTAGGCTATTACTAGGACTACAATAAGCTTTTTACTTCTGTTATTCATAGGATAACAAAGGTGTATAACTTCAGTCGGCTTCGTAGTCTAGTCCGGGACAATTCCTTGTGTCCGTTATGGTGAAAGCAGTGTAATGCTTGGAAAGGTCTACTATGAGCGTATGACCTCTGTTGTCGTTATTATAAGTCATACCTACGTTCATTGTCCTATCAGTCCGGCATGGTTAGCTCTGCATGTATCCGTTTCAGACTCACGGGAGTCTCTCTGGCCGCGCGTGCGTGTATGGGCGATAATGAGTCGTGAGAAGTTGACAGCGTTGTATAGCAATGAGAATAAATTTATTTAGCAAAGAAGAAAGAACAAACAAATTTAGAGTTTCGTTTTTACATTCTAAAGACACTCTTTAGATAATTGAAGGTGTGGATGATTTATGGGGAGTGAAGGTTGTGCAATTTTAACAGCACATTTACGAAATTGACTTGCTTTTAAGTATTTTTTCATTGATCGAATCGAAGTTGTGGTAGGAAACAGCTAATTCAGGATGATTTGATGGCAGAGTTTTTGTCGTAATTTCAAGATTTTTTTCATACAATTCAAGTGCTTTTGAGTAGTCATCCATATTGTTATATACAAGATCGATATTATTATAGATAGTAGCTAATGTCGGATGGTCTTCTGGGAGAGTTTTCTGGGTAGGTTACAAGCGACTTTTCGTAAAATGAAGCCGCTTCTTTGTATAGCCCTTGGTCTCGTTTCATCCATCCAAGCTGGTTATATATATATATGTTTTATGACTACCGGCAGATGTCTGTTCTAGTAATACGTTATACAATTCTTCAGCCTTGTAGAATTGACCTATCTCAAGCAGCAATGTACCCATTCGATACCATCCGGTACCGTTTATATCTTCTCGTATACGGTCGGTTAGCTGACGAAGTTGTTGGTCGTCATCTGAGGTAAATTTAAAGTCCACTTGATAAAATGAACTTTTGCTGTTAATTTTTTGAACATCATTAATTCGAAAAATGGTGTGCATGGAGAAGAGAATTTCCTCTTCTTGCGCGAAATCACTCAGCTCTCGGATGAAAGCAAATGGAGTCGATAATATCATGGGATCTATGGTCATCTGAAAAACGATACGGACCATGCCGGTTATTCTTAAGGCATCTTTGACGAAATTGAGCGAAATATCTCGACTTTTACTGGTGGATAAAAAATTGTTGAAACATATAAGTCCACCTTTGTTTTTAACGACCTTTTCGAAGCCGGATGTCGATAGTTACTGTTCTCGATAAGCTAAAAAGGTTTTTCCTTGATATTGACTGACCTGTTTCTGGTGTAAATGTTTTATCTGTTGGAGAACGTCACAAAGATAGAATCCTATTTTAAAGATTACATCACCATCAAGTGTTCGTAAAGCACGATTGAGCATTTTGTATGTAAAGCATTTGCATGTATACCACCAAATAGCCAATGATGGATGCTAAGTGTGTTGAAATTGGCCGATAAGTTTAAGTTCTTTGGTATTGCCTTGGTACTCTTGTTGGCAAAAGGTGACCAAATCTTTTATGGCTTCTTGACCATACTCCATATCAAGGAGTATTTCCTTGAATCTTTGAGAATACATGAAGGAAGGTTCTAGCTGATTGAACGCCATTTGCAATGCTTGGCATATGGATTCGATTGATGTGTGAACACCTTTGATTTTTGTCCAATTTTTGGTCCATTCTTCATGATGTTGTTTGTTGCCACAAAAGATGTATATGACATCTAATTTTGGTATGTCTTGAATATCTGGTACACGATGCTGTCCAAGTGCACCAGAGAAGATAACAAATGATGTCTCCTCCTTATTTTTCATTGAGATATTGAATACATTGTTCGGCTGTTGTGCAAGCATTAACTTGATTAATGACATTGCGCAATTGTGCAAGTGTATGTTGACAGTCTTGATTTGCCACGTCAATATTTCCATCGACCCAAATGACCAAGTAATTTTCAGCCATGCGTCACCTTCGTTGTCCACTCATTTTGGATAAAATTTTTGCTGTCCAATCAAGAATCGAGTATGATGAACAATAGATTGTTGTTTGGACAAAGATCACGTTTTCTATTTATATACTTGATTCTCCCTCTTTTTATTCGAGATTTTTCTACAACGTTCAACGTGAGTGCACTTCTTTTTCCTTGACAATCAACGAAAAACTTCACCTAGTTTCAATTGAAAGTATAGTTGTTAAAAATAGATTACAGAGAAAAAAGCCAACAAAGTCATAATTTGTATTGTTATTCTTTTCAACTTTTCTTTGCTTTTCATCTAAATAATAATCACTTGAGAGCATATGCGTTGAATACCATCTCTTATTAATTAATGATTTTTTTTGATCGATTCCTTTGAAAAAGACTTTTTTCTCATTCTGATGGGAACAAAAAAAAGCAAAGACATCGTCAGTTGGACTTTTTTATTATGATAAAATGGATATTCTGATAATGTGAACAAAGCAAGAAGAAAGTTAATTTTTATATTCATTGAAGCAACATTTTCTTTACTTTGTGAAATATAGTACACATCATTAACGATGAATCGAACTAAAAACAACAGTTCTCATTGTGCTTAATTCACAGCGATATGCATTGTGCCTCATAATTACTCTAGAGATCATGAGTTGTCTGATTGGAGTTTGAATATGATTGAATATTAAAGTAAGTAGTATGAATTCGAAAAATGAATGGTACATTCGAATGAATGCTATACATATTAATACATAACAAACAATCAAGAGTTTCAGCTGTGCATGAATTCCATGAGTTCTGAACTATTGGGTGTGGTGTGGATGAAAGTTTGCTTGTGAGGGTGTAGATTTCGGTTTCGGTTCTCTCGACATCCACAACTGCACCCATATTTGAATATCCACGGAAAATATTGTGTTGTATTTTTGTCATATCTTTCGCGACAGTTCTAGTATTCCATATTTCTGGATGTAATACATCATTGCAATTGTTTAAAATTTGTGGATAAACAAAGCGTAATGGTGTCCATTTCGTTTGAAACACTACGGTTGATCTATCACCTAAATTTCATCAAATTATTGGAGTTGCTTGAGTTTCATGAGTTCAGAACTCATAAAGTCCGAACACATCTCTCGGTGAACTCTAATTTATATTTTATTCATTGGAAATATGAGTAAAATAGAAAAAGAAACTTCGTTTTCTTTTGGTTTTCTTACTGCTGATCTTTCATTATTCTCTACGATTTATAAAGAAATAACATTCAAGTTTTCTTTGTTTACATTCAAGATTCCCACAATTTTAACGTGTGTCACAATAGTAATGAGTAAACTCTTATACTATGCAGACGTGCATCAGTAGAACTATGTTTATAATAAATGTACTTCTATGGACAACATATTAGAATACATGTTTTAATTGAAAACGATGAATATTATTGACAATATACTCGGATCTCCTCAAGAGCTTTTCGTCACTACCTCTCTATGTTTTTCTATCGTGTTGATGAAATTTGAATCAATAAAAATGCACTAAAATCAATTCAGCACTATTTATTAGACTTCATTCGTTTTATTTCTTCATGTTCATTGATTCATAAGCATATAATATCGCAATAATCTAGACTACATATGATTAGCATCCTGTTGAAAAGATCGTTAAAATCGAACGAATGTTCAAAAACCTGTTCTTCAGCGATTTCATTTTTTGGTGTAACAAAAACATTTTAAAATTTTTCATGATGTATATAGCGGTTTTTCGAAAGATTTCTTCGTTTGGAAAATGGTTACATTGTGGCCGCAGATAGAAATATGTAGTACATATACGATAAAAATGCGGCTACATGTTATCATCTGATCTGAACCCTTAATATGCCGTGTACGACACAGCGTAAATACCGTCATAGATCATGAACTAGGTTTACGACAAAATACTCAATGTAAGCGTACCATATTAGATCGTTCAGGGCCGTATACTAGCATTGTAAGAAAGCACCTGACTGATACAAATGTGATCGATGTTTGCCATGACCTTCATTTTGAAAAAAAACAGTACGATACGATATGCAATATTTTTCATCAGAGGTAGTATTTGAATTCTCGCATTGTGCTCAGTCAACAAACGAAAATAAAATGAGTCGTGATCTATTAATTAATCATTCATTCATCGTTTCCTTTTGCACATACAGCGACATATAACGCAAATAATGAAACATACTGAACTTTTACATTGCTATCAGAAAATATTCTATACAAATTTAATTGCTTCAAAATTATGATTTCTTAGATTATTGATTTGTCTCGTTTAGATTCTATTTTTGTATTGTATTTTTACTTTGAATCAAAAAAACTATCAAGTACTGAATAATATTCGAATGTCTGTCACTTGTACACAAAGTCATTTTCAATATAGAAATATACTTTATTCTTCAATATAATCTAAAAATTTTGTAGCACATAAAACGCATTTGTAAATTATTTGATTAAAAAAAAAACAAAGAAACAAAAAAAAGCTTACGACACTCGGTATTCCCAGGCGGTCACCCATCCAAGTACTAACCGAGCCCGACGTTGCTTAACTTCAGTGATCGGACGAGAACTGGTGTATTCAACGTGGTATGGCCGTAAGC
>CAJNSZ010000043.1:184685-400776 GCA_905329745.1 Rotaria sp. Silwood2
TCATTTATTTGATTGTAAAGACGTGTTGAAATATTTTTTATTTCAATTTCATTACCTTATGTTGTTAATATAAAATGTGCTATAGATAAATCAAAATAACTCATTCGTTTGTAAACATATACAGCAATTTTACTCTCATCTAGTATACATTTAGTTCCATTAAATTTATAATTAATTTCTTGACAGTAAATATCACGACATCGACCAGTACCTGGATCGAATAATTGTCCATATTTACAAAGTCCATAATCCAAGTAAACGACTTCCAATCCTATTTGAAAAAAAAGAAAAAATTACAAATATTTATATTAGAATCGGATAACTATTATTTCAAGTTAAATGCTTTGTTTTCGTCATATTGATTACCTTGTATAATTTGTAATGATGTCGTTCCATCATCTTTAAAATTCATGAGCAATGTAAGAGATTGAGGTACATTAGCACGATTTTGATTTTCTTTGAATTTTGACTCAACAATACTATTGTCAGATTTGACTATTTTATTTCGATTGGAAATCTATATCAATCGATAATAAGAAAGTTTATAAGTCAAAACTAGAAAGATCTTGCCTCGGTCAATTCATTTGTTAAGACAAAAGAAATTTCCAGTAGAAACAAACAAATAACTCTAATCATTGTTATCATTATTATTATTGCACATCAACTGATTAAAAAATTGCACTATTCTATCGAATATGGTTTTTTTTCCGTCTTTGTCTCTCATTTAAAAGAGATTATTGTCAATATCGAAAGAAAAAGCACCTTGAATAGCAAGCATGGGAACTCAAACAGGTGTTCGATACGTACATCACGAACCGATTCATTTTTCATTTTTTACGTGCTTTTATTAATGCAAAGTCACGCTTTCAAAGACTAAAAACATGTTAAGATCAAAAGGCAAGATATAAAAATAGATAGTTCGAGGTTTATATCCTCGAACAAATAAAAAATTGCAATCAATGAGAAATAATTATTTGATTAAATACTATTTATGATTGACAAATAGACATTAGAGAGAGAGGAAAAGGTGATTGAGTCTATTTTAAAGTTGTCGTACTCATTATGACGTTGTTTCTTAAACATGCTGAATACTGCCATTGTTAGAAAGCAAAACAAATCGTAATTTAACCTACATTCTAAGAAAAAAAAATAGTCTTGTTTTTTTGCATCTAACACGTGAATGTAATATTCATTCTCTACAATCATATAAAAACAATAAACATCAATGTGATTGAGTAGGAGAAATGATAGTGTTTTATGTTTTCATTGATGTTGCATTATAATTAGTAACTATGAAAGTGTTATTCTTTGTAATATTATTTATACAATGTAGTAACATATTGAAATGAATACTACTAAATTGTAATTAGCGTTGTTATTCAATGAAAAACAAAATAACAGCTAATCCATTTGTTAAGTTCTACACTAAGTAAATATTTATTACGTACGAGAGTTTTATGATATTCAATAAAATTAGTTTCAAATAAATTTATCAGCTAGAACTATCATGTATCAGTAATTTCTAAATTTTCTTTTTGTATTGCTGACAAAAATCAACAACAGAGTTCAATATGTGCAATGTAGTAGAATTTTTGTCAAAATCAAAAATTGCAGAACAAATCGTTTTCTATAAAATGAGATGTTGAAGAAGTTTATTAACCTTAAGATTCAGTATTATGAAGAAGCTCAATTGAAATTGAATCGTAAACCATTCTCTGCAATAGAACACCCTGGATCTTCTATTATGTTTCATAATTTTTAATTAAAAGGATTTTTCAGAAAACCAAAACCATTTTGAGGATAATTTTTAAGGCTTTAAAAGTTCAGAAATAGTGCTGATCTCAGTCTTTTAAGATTTTCAATTCAAAATCCTGAAAACTAGGTATATTTTGATGTAAATATACAAATTAAAAGTTCCAATTTTTTGCGAGACTAATTATTTAAAAAGGTCTTGAATTACATCTGGCACATTGTTTCCTTGAGAGGAGGTCTTCTATGTCGAAGAAAAGTTTACATCATATTGACATTTTAACCTTGTGCATAACTGCTTATTCTATTGTCCTGTGAACTGAGAATTTTCAATATTTATTTACAATACATGCTGAACAAAAACAATCGAGTCAATCATGTTCAAAAATTAATTAAATATGAAAAAAGAATTTTTTTGTCAATTTATTAATAAATAATTTTCTATCTTTCATATACTTTGTTTCTTTTTCAATTCCATTACAATGAGTAAATGTCGTCATGAAAAATAAAGTGAAGTATATATTGCACAACTCACATGACAACGGGTGAAGAAACAAATTTCAATTAATTATTTATCTTAAGAAAATATTGAATGCCCTAAAAACTAGATTATTTACTTTTACTCAGAGAATTTCTCTTTTTTTCTTCTTCTGTACTACATACATGTTTCTATAAATAGCGTTCTTCTTTTTTTTTCTTAACATCATATATATGAGTCAGAAATTGTGAAGTTAAAAATTCATTCATTGAAAAAAAAAACACAACAGCCGAATTATTGCTTAAGACTTAATCAAAATAGAGACATGTAAATTACTCAAATATATAACTATATATATTTTGTATGACGAGAGCTATTAAAATAATAAGTTACAGTTATCAAAATACGATAGAAAGTCATGCATGTCATTGTAATTAATCACAAAAGACTCTTTTAAACAAGCATTTGAGAAAAAAAACAAAAAATTGCATCATTCTCATGATGATATAAACTAAAAAACAATTCTCAAGATAAATAAAAATTTAATATAAACAAAAAATAAATCGATAATTATCAACTCTAGATATAATGATAACATATCCGTTATTTACTTTCAATAGATTTTTGATTGATATCTTTCATGATATATTATTTTTTTTTTTTCTAACAAAAGAAGAATATTCTTTTGTAAATGTATTGATAATTTTTGTCGACCATCAAGTTGTCGCAAAGTACCATATCAATCTAAATCGAACGAACAATTCACATACGTATGAAAACATCAAATACGTCTGTTGCCATATATAACAATTACTAACAATTATTGTATGTTTTCCTTCATATTATGCACCAGATTTCGATCATTAAGAAAAAAATTCTCTTTTTTTTTTCTTTTTTGAATATCATGGAGTGTACAATTATCGACTTTCAATTGTGTGAATATGCCGCTCAACGGCGATAAGATGAAGACAATACAAGCTAGAAATATTGGTCTTGTTACTCTGTCAAGAGTGTAATTCTAATGAGTAGTGCATCAAGTGTACAGCAGCAACGAGCTAATTGAATGTCGAGAATATATCTGAATGCTAGTATTCTAGCTGCCAAAATAATATTGAAGTTCGATCTTCATGCTGAGATCAAAGAAGTAAATATGGATATTACATAAATCAATAGCAATAATCAATATAGATAATATCTTGGATTATATGTGTGTATGTATGAAAGTTTGTAGTTGCATTTTTCTCTCTCGCTCACTTTTTTTTCTTATGTGTGCACTCATTCTCATTCTCTTGATCCTGTGAATGAGCGTGAGTGTGCCTTTGTACGATACTTTATCTTAACTTTTACGAGTCACACACAACACATGGTGGATGCCGAATAATCATTCGTATTTATTCATTCGTTTCTTCATTTTCTCTTTTTTTTTAATTCTCTTCGTAAAGTCAAGGCCTTCTTTACTTTCAATTTTCCATCATACATATCTATTAAGTTCAATTATCAACTAAGCATAAGTCTTATCTACACATATACGTTTATATATATATATATATTGATCTGAGTCAGGCTTGAAAAAGAAAATTGAAAAATTGTAATTACACCATCAGTACTTCAAAATTCTGTTTTTTTTTTCTGACGCATACAGTCATTGTAAAAGGACGAGTGAAAGAGAGAGAGAGTGAGACTGGAAAAAAAAGGTAGAGAAGTGGTGAACTTTGTCTGAGAAAAAAAAACGAAGAAAAAAAAACCGTCGACCTCCTGCTACCGTCATGCGAACGCATACAATACTAATTGTACAATGAGAAATGAAACAAAGAAAGAAGATAGATACAAGGAAAGGTACTAGACACACACATATATATATATATATTCAGCATCATGGCATAGCGCGTTTCTCTTCCGGTCATAAGTAACGTCGACTCTGGAAAAAAAGAACAGAAAAAAAAAAAAGGTTATTGACCGGTACCTGTAAGAAAAAATGCCAAGAAGCGAATGAATGACAGGAAGGAAAGAAAGAATGAGTTTTACATATAACCATACATTACAAATGGATACTACAAGTTTGCATCTCATCTTCGTTTACCCTCGATTCTCCTGCTTTTTTTTATTCTATAAAAAAACGACGTGAAAGAAAGAGAAAGCGGCCCTTTATTCATTCATCGGAGAATTTCACTAGTACATACTACGACTATTACTACTACTACAACTACTATAACTCGTTGCATGCCCGTTTCATTCCATTCCTCCAATATTGTATTCATCGTGACGTTTACTCTGACTGTTCTGTTCTTTCTTCTCTTTGGTATTCTCGACTCTTAACTACTACTATACGCTACGCACGCATAATAATATCTACATTCTATACACATACACACACGTTTTTCATCTTCTCATCTTACAACACGCTTGGCTGTGCATTCTTTTTTGTTGTTGTTGTTGTTATTATTATTATTATTTTTCTTTTTAACAGAAGAAGAACTAAGAAAAAAAAAATATATCTATTAATCTTAATTTTTTCAGATAAATATAGTAATGCCAAGTGTTGATTCAAATTCATCTTATTCATCATCTGATTCATCAACATCATCTCTATCATCTCCACGCCTACTTCTAACTGACATAAGACAACAACAACAACAAGCAATACAATACGATCAACATCAAATGAGAACTACAAATAGTAGTATATCACAAATAACACAATCACATATATGTGTAACACGTTATAAAACAGAATTATGTCGACCATTTACAGAAACTGGAAAATGTAAATATGGTGATAAATGTCAATTTTCACATGGAATTAAAGAACTAAGAATACTAATGCGTCATCCAAAATATAAAACTGAATATTGTCGGACATTTCATACAAGTAGGAAAAAAAAATCTATTTTTTTTTTCTAATGTAAATATCATTTTATTATTTAGCTGGTTATTGTCCATATGGTCCTCGATGTCACTTTATTCATGATATTCATGAAGCACGAACAACAACAAATACAAATGATACAACAATGCGACGACATTCCGATATACGATCTAATCAATTAATACAAAAATCAACGACTAGGTATTTAAATCAATTTTTCTTTTAATTAACAACAAGAGAAAGATAATTGTTTTTTTTTGTGTTTGTTTTCTATAGAAATCGTATTACCAGTGATTATAAACCATTATCTCCTTCTCATATAATAACTAATTCAAGTTCATCAAAAACTCCTTTTTCATTTCAAGAAATTAATCGAGCTTTACTTTCCTATGAAAATAATGGTAATCTAATTCAACAGCAATATCAACAACAACAAAATCAACAGCAAAAACAAGAATTCTATTCATCTATATTATCAACAATGACAAATTCATTAACACATCGTACATTTTCATTATCATCATCATCGAACAGCAGTTTAGCTCCACAGTATGTTTAAGCTCGTCTTTAACAGATTTTTTTTCTGTTTTCATTCACCGTCCGTTCGTTTGCTCTCGTGCTCTATTATACATAAATTATATACATACAGATATATATTGCTCTTTGTTTCAAACTTTTTCTCACGTTTTTTGTTTTTTACTATTTCATTCATACAATATTACATACGGTGCTTGTTACGACCATTGTCTGGCAAATGCATATCTTATCAGACATATGATACTTTGCACAACATTTTCAAGTTTTTATTTATGTTAAAAAATACCGAACAATCAGACGTGTTTATATGTCTAAAATGAGAATAATAATAGTCATATTTGTTGGAAGAAAAACAAAATGACAAATACGGGTAATAATAATAAAACTTTCTAGCAAATATTTGTTGGCAAGTCAATAAAAGGATATAACTATGTATTCAATTAAATAGATATATTTAATGATAATAATTTAACCCATTGGCAATCTAGATTTAGAAATGAAAAATACTTCAAGATTGTTAAAACAAAACTGTTCGTTTTATTGTTTCATATGTTTTTTAGCCTATAGCAAGTTTTTATTGACACTTTTTTTTTTTCTTAACACTATCGTGAATCAATACAGACACATAGACACATATACTATTCTTTTCTTTTTCATTTTTTTTCTCATCTCATCTGCCCTATTCTTCTATGTATGGTGTACTTATTCATAAGAAGAATTGATGATTGATAGAGTAATGTTTTTGCTTGAGGTGTACATGTATATATTCGATTGAAACGTGTCCTCAGTATTGAGATCTATATGGCGGAAAGGTGATGAAAGGCAAACAACATCATGCAAGCAAGCCATATGCACGCACATATGCATAGTGCATTTTTATTCCATCACACTTCATATTTCAAGGGTTTCTTCTTTCTTTTTTTTTTTCTTTTTCATTTCTTCAAAACTTTATTAGTTGTGTTCAGAACTAGCAATAGAAGATTTCAAGATGGCATCTATTCTTTCATTAATGTTTATCTTATAAATGGGCGTCGTATAATGTAAACATTCATGATGTATATGTCATTGACGTTTTACAAATATCGTCAAAAAGCTGAAAACTATCTTATGACAAGCAAAAAGAGGATATATCGAGTTGTTCATTAATTGATAGAGAAATTATTTGATATAATAATAATTATGATGAAAACCTTCATATTGTCCTTGAGAAAACAAATTAGTTCAACCGATTCATCCATCAATTAATATGAATTAATCAGACAAGTATAGAAAAGAAAAAAGAAAAAAAGAACGTAAGTAGATATCAAATGTGAAAGAAAAAAATAAACTTATCAACAACCTATCTGAGCCTAGACAAGCAAATATTCTACGTAGATCATAAACTTTGTATCTATATACAATAAGAGATTGTAAACTTTTATGATAGATTTTCTATTAATGATAATGATGATGATGAGTGTTTATGGATGAGCATATAGTATTTATATTTTTTATATCTAATGATGATAATTATAAAATAAGCAAAAAAAAAAAAAAAAAAAAAAACAAGATCTCAATGACTATTTGAGATATGCAAAGGGTATCAAGTGCAATTGAGAATTCAAATAAAGATTATATGAGAAAAAAAGAAAAGCGGCACGTGCCTAGAATATTGAATATGTGGTTATACGCATGACTAGTTGATTTGTGATGATGCATAATAATTATTCTGAAAAGAAATTATATAATCAACTCAATTTTATACATTATAATCATATCTTTTCTTTTTTTTCAATTATTACATAAAACATGTGCGCCTTTGTTTGTCAGATTTATTACGTTCTTATGCTGAAAATGAGTTGTGCCAATAGAAAATTTTCTAACAATTTAATCGTAACAGTAAGCTATTTGGGCGTTCGGTAGAAATGAGTAGAATCAAGTAAGTGGAAACTTTTCTTTCGTAAATGTCAATGAAAGGATGCATGAACTGTAAAATAAAAAGCCTAACCTTATTTGTATGCATTTCATTAGAAATGGATAGAAAAAGCTTTTCTCACTAGTACTGTTGAATAATAAGACGACTAATTGCGAGAACAATATTGTATATATAATTATTAATACATATGGAAAAGAAAAGGTTTTGCAACTAAAAACGATAAAAATAGATTTAAATCTTATATAGAAAAAAAATGTACAATTACTTTATTTCAGTATTGGTCAAATAAAAAGATATAATTAAAATATTTGATCTGAAAATAAAAAACTGACAAAATTCTATATCTAATGGGAAAATGAATATAATATAAATATATCGATTCAACAAGACTGGCCGGTTGGAATTGAAGAGATCCTATCTCAATGATGTAATATTTTAATCATAGGAAATTTTTGTTTTTCTTCAGTGAAGTCAACAAATTTTTGTTGTATATTATTAGAAATAAAACATTTTGTCGTTTATAAAAAAGAAAAATCCTTTACTTTTTCATCTAATTTTGGATGTGTCGTGAGTCAAGGCTACAACTAATGTCAATGTCAGTGGTTTTTTTTTTGGAAATAGAATTACATGGTATTTCAAATAGGGTCTCCGACAAACTGGTAATTACCAAGAGAGCAAACCAAATAGGTTTTGTATTAGTTGATTTATTCTAATTGGAAACAAAAATTGGTTAAAGAGAATATAATTATTATGTTTCTTTTTTTTTTCGTATGAAACCTAGAGCAGTGAGTTTATCTAATGAACAATGAAAATGATTCCGATGATCGGCAATAAATATTATTGCCAGAATATTCTATCTAAAAAAAAATTGATCAGCAATCTATCTCGCTATTTTGTATCGTTCGACAGATGTCAGACTTACAAAGTAATATTATACAAATCAATATGCATCTCCTTTATCAATTGATCAATAAAACAGCCAATATAAATAAAAATAAAGTATGCATGCATATTATGTGAGCTACTGACTGATGAAACGAAGACGCTTATGTTTTAGTGGTTATTTCTAAATGCACTATGTGAATATTTTTCTAAAACTGGGCCAAATATTAAGATTTATATATATTAAGAATCAGCATAAAATGAAGAACAAGATGTGATAAATATTGTGTTGGTACTTTGTAGAAGATGAATAGGTGATGCTAGCTGATCTTTTTCATGATGGAGGGTTGGTATAGAAACGTTATGGAATCATTGAAATATGTATAGATAGTAATGGTATCGTTAGTGAATAATATGAGTAGACATTAAAAAGTAAAAAGCGCCAGAACGAACTCATTATACAAAAATATTGTAAGCTATGCCTAATTTTTGTGTATAATTATTTTTTTATTTTCTCCAGATTCAAAAATTAAATACACAAGTGCATAAGTGAATTCATTTGAGAAATAATGCAATGATACATTCACATCAGTCAGTAGATCAGGTTTTCAATTTACTATCTGTTTTCAACTTGATTCGCGTCAGGTTTATTATTATTTTGTTCTAAAAATATGGCCGCTCAATTTAAATTTATCAATCAATTAAAACGAGCATTGAACACCACTGTACAATTGTCATATACACATGTGGATCTAGTGCTATACTTGAACAACAAATATTATCTTGTATAGCTGAAAATATTATTTTTTAAAGATAAGATAGTGATAGAAGATTATATCGACTTAATATCAAAGGTTTTCATTATATGTTTCATTTTAAATATTAATCATAGATTCGTACATAGGCTAATAACGTTGAATATTATTTTCTTTCTTGAATGCTCAAACTATTGATGAATTTCAATTTTGAATGTTTCGACACGAAAAAAATTTGATTTTAGTTCTTTTCAGTTCGAACTCTTGTGCTGATTTTCTCTTTTGCGTATGTTTAAAACAAATGAAGATAGTATTTTAAGTTTTATTATAGATGATATTTTAATTCTGTAGACAATAATGAATGATGTAGATAAGGTTTGTTAATAAATAAAATAAAATAATAATTTTTAACAATAAAAATTTCTTTTTCTAGTTTTCTCCATGTTTTTATTGTGAAGGATATTATACTCGGTGTTTTGGTGATCCAATATGTCGAATATGTCATGCATTTATATATCCACATGGAATCGATCAACAGCAAGAGTCTAATGGTTGCGAAGATGTATAATAAAAAAAAAAAAAAAACAAGAATTTTTGTGTAAAGAAATTTTTGTTTTTGCTATATTTAATAGAAAGGTGAAGCTGATGATTCAGGAAATGAAGATACTGATGATGGATATGCTTGTGCGTCGGGAACGACTAAACAAGCCAAAAAATCCTTAACAACAACAAGTATAGATTCATCAGTACAAGCAACAAATAATTCTGTTATTTCTTTAACATCAAATAATAGACGAAATGATTTATTAAATGAACTTTTACTTGAATTAACAGTACCAAATGTTATTTGGAATGATCATACGTCTTATTTAAGTCAATTACCACCTGAAGTTATGTTAACAATAATGAAATGTATGGATGATTTAAGTATATATGCATTAGCTAAAGCATCAAATCGTTGGAATCAATTGATTAATTCAACAGTTGATTGGAAACAATTTATTCGTACTCGTTGGCCACTTTTTCCATTATCAGATGATGATAATAGTGGAAATCTTAGTCGAATATATGATCAATTGTAAGTGATAAGATTATTTCTGTTTTATGCTTTATTACACTAATTCTCATTGCTGTCCAGATGGAAAAGTACATTATTTAGAGTTAACATAAGAGAATGCACTTAATCTGACATGAATTCAAACATATATCTCGACCATCAAAAGTGTTGTCACATGCATATCACTTTTAAGAAACCGATAAAAAGTCCACTGATGAGTTACACTCAATGTATCTGAACCGATGATAAGAAGTCCTTGAAAACGTCTTCCGTAAAGATCTAATCGATCGAGTAGAGTGTATTCATCTGTGACAGAAAAAAAAAGAAATAATCGGATCAATTAGCTAAGCCGTATGAAAGTTTTACATAGAAGATTTTAAGCTGAGAGTTTGAGAACGAATATTATGAGAACAATTTCTCAATAGATGACTCACGTTTACGTCCACTAATACATGATTGTATACAGTTCACTGTGTTGATTCCGAATATCTAATTCTTGTACTCTATGGATCATCGGACATTTCTTTTCGTTTTTTTTTTCATTTATTCACAAACTAATAACAATCATTATGAATGAATATGAACTGGACAGACGCCTCTCATTTACTTCATATTTATGTTAACGAAAGACTATTTATTCTCAAATCATTCTTTTCTCTCACGTGGTGTTAATTATAGTAGTAGAGAGAGAGTCAAAAGATCATATTTGCATCACAAGATAAAAGAAAACGTGCTGTGTGTTCTACAACTAATCTCTTGATGTGATAAAAATTTTGTATATCATTAATTTGAAGAATCAGCCGAGAGATGATTCGTTGATAAATAACTAATATCGGCGCCAGAAGTCAGTGCACTCGAATGTTTTTTGAATAACTTTCGATAGGACCAAGTTACAGACCTGCGGTTTTCAGCNAACACTCGATGCTTACGTCATTTTGTCACTATTGAAGACTGCTAATGTAATTTCACAATGTCTCGATCATTTCAATATAAAGTAAATTCTGTCAAAATGGTAGTCTCTCTTTATACATTGTGTAGTTACTATTTTCGCTGCTGTTAGAACTTTTATATTTAAAATCAAAAAGTTGCTCATTCACTTATGTAATTATACCAATGTCATCAAATTCATTATAATTCATTTTGTATTGATGATGCTGTTAATTGTACTTCATTTGCATTATTTCTAGATGAAAATAAACTATCATATGATCCGAAATGACCTCCTCTAGATGTAAAAGCCATTGTAGATGTTAATAATGATGGTGGTTGTCCATACATATGTTGAGCTTTACCTTCACGATGTTCCATTTGCATTTTATTCTGATTTCTTACTGTTTCAGCCTGTGGATGATGTGAAGATAATTGTCCATATGAATTATCTGTATTTGATCCACATTGTTCATGAAAATTAGATGGCATTGGTTCATTCATATCAAGCATCATTCCGTCAGGTTTGATTCTCATATTTATTGCATGAATTAATACATATAATAATTGATTGAATTTTTGTTGATCTTTTAATCTATAAAGAAAAATAGAATTTTTTTTCAAGAGAGAGCATTACCTATATTGTTGATCAATTTCTTCGACGTAATCGATCAAGTCAAAGTCAAACTTTTCATCAATTTTAAATTGATCATTCTGAAATTAATCATTTTGTTTATTCTATTTTATAAAAAAATTTTTTTCTTACTTTCATGATCATATGTACTCTTTTTTTTTGTTTGCTATTAGTGTATGTATACGTATATCTTTATATTTATAATCAATCGAATATTGCAATTTATTTGGTACACGAGCAAAAGCAATTAAATCAAATTTTTCCTTAAAAGAATGAAATATATTATAGGAAGACTTTTTATTTTTTCTTACTTCGTTTATTGGTGATATAAAATTTTTGACTTTTAAAAGATCATGTATACAACCAAATGGATATACAAGTTATTTGTTGTCTTCTTTTTTTGTCGAACTCATTTTTAATGAAATCTAGAATGAAAGAGGTTTGCTATAGTATGAGCTATTTCTTTCTTTCTTTTTCTTTCTTGTGCTTTCACATCGTATCGAACATACGATATACATATATGTATTCTTCCCTTGTATCTCTTTGTTTCTAATACGTAGTTTTCTTCTATTGTTCGTTTTTTTCCTATTATCTGTAGATTTTTTTTCCTTCAAGTTAACTTATAATATAGTGAACGTTTTCGAAATAAAAACTAGTCTTTTCACTCGTTAACAAGATTATTTAATATATTAGTAGAAAAATCTTCGGTTACTAGTAACTGTGGAAGAAGAGAACAAAGAGATATCGTTATGGATTATTCACTTCTTCACTCAGACGTTATTTTCGATCTGTTCAGGCAATTACATAGAATATGATTCGATAGATATCGATAGTGTGTAAAATGATTTATTTGTTTATTCATACTAGAAATGAAATTCTTTCGTTTTTGTATTCCTCTCCATATTTTATCTCTGGATTTCTTGAATAAATAATGATGTTATTGTGTATTAAACAGAATGATTTGAGTTCCTTTCCAATAAATAAGTTTATTAATAAAAATTCATTACAAAGAAAAAGATTTTAATATACACTACAACTTTGAAAAGCCGAAAAGTGTTTATCCTGAATATACACTAAATAAAATTTGAATTCTAATGTTATCCATTCAGTCCTGAAAGTAGTGGATGGCGTAGTTATTGCTGAAATTGTTTATAAAGTCATTTATATAACGGGTGGCCTATAAAGAATGAGTCTCTCAGTATTTTGACTATAACTTTTTTTCTTCTTGACCCTTAGAGCTGGTTGCTTTTCTAAAATATGCCTCCGTGAAATTAGTACGCAAATTCAAATAAGCTTTACTTTCCAGATTGTAGAACTTTTCACGCTGCATCTTTTGGTATAATTTGCTTTCTTAATAAAGCATCGTTAGAGATTAAAATACGACATGCAAAGTTCTGCCAGTCACTATGGATTTCACCGGTGGAATCTATCGGGTCGAATGTGTTAACAGGTTCAGCGACGACATTTTACCCTGATCTTACTTTCGGTTCTCTCTGTAAATCCAATCGGCAAAAAAATAGCAGATCTGGATCATTTTGAAATAAATTTGGAATATTAGGTTTTTCAATGCTCACTTTCATTTGAACAAAGTGTGAGCTGTATGGCGAAAAAGAATACAATTCAAAGCACCCAGAAACATCTTCACTTTTGTTATGTTGTCTTCAGAACTGTTGAAAATAATCGAAAATTTGTGCATCAAAATAGCTTTGAAAGTGGAGCACTTTCTATATGTTTGATGTTCTTCGTTTAATTTTTTTCTTAACTTTCTACAGAAATAAGTTTGATAAAGGTTTTGCAGAGAATTTCACGGCGCATCTTTTAGAAAAACAACCAGCTCTAAGCGTCAAGAAGAAAAAAATTTATAGTCAAAATACTGATGGGCTCATTCTTTATGGGCCACCCGTTAGAAGTTGTTTGTATGTGTAGATTTTCATTACGTATATCAGCCACTCATAGTATAAAAATAGAGAAATTCTCTTCTGTTTTTTATATAAAAAAAATCATTTATTGTGACAATCAGATTGAAAAACTAATCGAGTGATCTTTCAATATTCTGATAGAAGATATGAGTTATATTTGTTAAATTATTCCATTGAATATATGAATTATTTTGTAAAAGTACTTGTTATACTTTTTGATGATTGGCAGCTATTAGATTAGACTCACTCGGAGATAGAAAAGATATACTAAAATTTATATACGACATTTTCAATTGTAAATGATTATTCAACAAAAATTTTTATCAAATGAATAATAATTGTTAAGTATATTGATATACAAGGTGTGCCAGAAATAATCTACTAAAAAGAAAATCGTTTATCTCCACTGTATTTCAATCAATTGAGCTGATTTTTTTTATGGTAGAGGCGAGTTCCAAGTTTTCATTCGCAAACATCAAGTTTCCGACTGATACTGAAAACCATTACTATTGACTCCAATACCACATCGAAGTCTTTTGCGGCATGGTAAAATAATACACAACTTTTTTTGATTAAACTTTTCAACTTTTTTCGTTGTATTCGACTTTAAACTACTCAAATCTTCTACGCTTGCTCTATAAATCTTCTTTTGAATATTTTTCAAAAGGCAAACACTCAATGATACATCTCCACTAGCGGCGTAACTAGGATTTTTAGACCAATGGGCAAGGTTTTTTTTTAATAGGTCAAAAATTTTCTTGGCCCGAGATAGTACCGATAACCTAAAAAAATGAAATGAAGTTCTTTTAATCAAATATGCATCGAACTCAAATCTTAAACCTGAATCCGGTGTGTTTTAGGCTATTTTAAATGTCTCTGCTTATAACATTTGTATTGTAAATTCAAAAATCAAAATTAAGGCGGCGATGATGCACTTGTGTATATAATTTGAATATTCCATCTTGAATGTGGATCATTGTTGATAACCTCTCGTACTAGTTCAATATTTTCATCTGTCAGCTTGGATACTGGATGACCAGATCGAGGATCATCATTGACATCTTCTTTTCCTTCATGGAAACACTTTGCCCATTCTGAAACTGTTGGATATGATGGAGCCTTGGATCCCAAAGCTGTTGGAAGTTCTTCGTGAATCGTCTTTGGATTTATCCCCAAAATAGTTCGAATTTTTATATAATATCGATTGTATTCATTATCCATTTTTGAAATTTTTTTTTAGTTCGAATTGAAGTTTATTGAAAAAAATACTATAACTAAGTCCAAAAGAGATTTACTATATATACTATTATAGATAAGACATTCCACTATTTATCCATGCACAACACTCTTCGATATTAATTGGTTTATAAAATTGCCGATAGCAATCTGGGAACTTTTGGTCAGACCTAAGTAACATCAGACATGGAAGAGCTTGTTGGGGCACCGTTTAAGGGAAACAACCGTTTAATGAAAAGTATGGACACCATTATAGAGGCACACATGGTAAATCTGATTGGTTACATGAATTGGAACACATCTGGTTGTATTAAATTACTCTTAAAAATATGTCAATAATTGAAAAAAAATTAAACTGGTACAGAATTTTTTATAAATTTAAACAGATGTATCTTGTCATCGAGACATTCTATTTTGCAAAGAATTCGAGTTATCCTATGGGACAAGTCGACTTATCCTATAGGGTAAGTCGCTTCTTTTAACTGAAATATTTTTACTCGCTCAACTAGTATTTCGACTTATTCTATGAGATAACTCGACTTGTCCTATGAGATAAGTCGCTTCATATGTTAGAAGACGTTATTCTTAATATTTTGAGTTATCTCATGAGACGAGTCAACTTATCTCATAGGATAACTTGAATTCGGCACTAAACAAATATCTCAATCAAAATACAGAAGTAAATCGGTAGAACAAGTTGAACATTTATATGTAATGTCAAAAATCTCAAATATGCATATATTATGATAAAAATAGAAGTAATAATACATAATTCTATTTTTCAAAAGTCCATATATTATATTTATGGCTAGCTTTTTGTGCTAAACCACTCGCCGTTAAATGATTCCATGTGCCTCTACAATGGTGTCCATATTTTCCCTTAAACGGTGCCCACAATTTCATGACACAATCGATAGAAACTAACCATTTTTTCCTGTCATTAGTGCATCTCAATGAGTGTTATAAAAGATTCTGCTATCAGTTCGTCCGCTTATTATATTCTCGTTCTCATTTCTCATTCAGATCTGCAGCTTACTCACAGGCATCCTCGATGCACATGACTTCGAGAAGAGACAAAAAAATCTTCATGCGTAGATGTATTTTTACCTTATTGCACAGCACGGTAGCAAGCAATTCATCACTAGATGTTTAGGTATAGCAAGATGAATACAATCTCTTTTATCTTCATTAAGCACCGATTAGTTTCTTGGTGTGCCGAAGTAATAACTCACAAGTTACTAGTTACAACGCAATTTCTGACATCTTTGTCTGTTTCATAATCGCTTTCTTCGCAGTTTGTCAGACTTTCTAACCTAAAAACCTTCTGGTTTTTAGATGTGTCGCAATGATAAAGCAACTCTTTCATGGCTCTCCACCATGAGGCTGCTATAAGTATGGAGCAGCAGGTCCATTTGCCACCAATGTGATTGACGTGTTGAGGTTGGTTTCAATTCATAAATAACTACGCATTAAACTCACGTAGTCCTTCAGTGACAGAAAGCAAAACGGCGACTATCGTACTTCGTGCAGTCAGCCGCCTTCTCTATTCGAGTTTCGCTCAACTGGCACTCTAGTTTTCTCTTCCGTTTATCGTCAATTTTCATGTGAAAAGAACGAGCAAAATTAATTCTTTGTTTAAGCGTTCCTGCTGTTATTAGATGTTTCTGTTGCTAGATAAGGCGTTACAAGAAATCGTGTCCTTTGAGCATTTCAATTTCCATTCGAAATTGAAAACGTTCAACAAGAATCTTACGAAGAAGAAGAATATTTGAATTTTGTTATACAGACGTTAAGACATGGCATCAAGTGTATCCAAGCAACCTTGTAAAAAATGTTGCAAAAGTGGAGGAATAGCAACATGTGGTGGTTGTGAACAATGGTTTTGTGGGAAACACTTCAACGAACATCGACAAGAACTAGCTCTCGAAATAGATAATATCGAACAGGAACATAATCTACTTCAACGAGATCTTTTCGAAGAGAATGCCACAAATTCTCTTCTCTCACAAATCGATGATTGGGAGCATAAATCAATTAAGAAGATTCAGGCAGCGGCAGAAAAAGCTCGAATGGATCTTCGAAAATATCTTGATCACAGTAAGCAACAATTGAAGACGTCACTTTATGAATTGGCTAAAGAATTACAATCGGGTCGCGAATCAGATGACTATACAGAAATGGATCTGAAGAAATGGATGGGACAACTGAAAGAACTTCGAGAAATGCTTCAAAACCCATCAACAATTGACATTATTGACGATAATCAGGCAAATTCAAATATTCGTCTGATTGGAGTGAAACAATATCAGACGACGAACAAAGCAGGTAGACTGCCAAAGAAAGCTTCCTTTGTAACAAGATCGAGTGGGTGGAGTCTTCTTCGGAACTCTTAGACATTTTTTATATTTGTGAATTAGAATCAAATAGGATCTTTCAGATTGTAACCAACTACAAATGGTTCTTTAGAGATAACTTTTTTGATTTCACAATCGATATCTAGAATGAGCCATTGGTGTTGTAATGATTTTGAGAGTGTGAATTGAGTAACCATTCACATGGAATTGCGAAAAATCGAAGCGATAATCGCATAATCGTCCGCAAAAAATTACAATTTTCTTGTCTCAACACAATGAGTGGGATATACATGCGAGAAAGTGTACATGATCTTAACATATTGCATCCAAAAACAGACTCATATATACATAATAAGCCACTTCGTCAGGCAGAACAGAAGAGTGACTTGAGTTATTATGCTAATGAAACTCAATATGATTGGGCACAAAATTTTCAGAAAATTATTCTCATTTTTGTGATACAGATTACATTTGCGCCTTCTTTTCATTCTAGACTATTGAAATATTTGCAAAACTATTACTTCAAAAAAAACCAGTGATTAATTGCTATTTATGGCAAGAATTATCATAGAATTGATTGAAGTTAACTGTCATATGCACTTGAATTTTTTTGACTTAGACTTTTTATTATGTCCATAGCCTATTCATTTTCATACATAATATGCCAAAAAATATCTAGTTTCTACTGTAATGATAATTACAATATGATATCTGAACGAGAGAAAAATTAAAGCAATTGAGTCTCCTTAGTTCTTTATTTTTCAGAGTCGATTACTCTTCATACTCTCAGATCGGCATCCAAAATAAATCCTGTGACAATCACATTTGCGGATTTGCCTGATTCTGGACATAACTACGCCGTTCTACCCGCGAACCGCTATGATCTGATATGGACTGATTTCATGTATCTGAACGAACCATGGGCAAAAAAACAGTGCTCGAGTAGTGGTTACACAGTCGCCTTCAATTCCACTGGTAATCGATTCATTATCTTCTCTGGTCAGTCTGGATCAATCAGTGTTGAAGATAATAACAAATTATTTGGCGTTGTCTCAATCGATGCGTGTGCCGCTTGGAATGACAATTTGAAACTGACCATTATAGGATATCGGAAATCGGCTGAGACCAATACGCAAATATCAACACTTCGCTTCGGAAAACCGCAACAGATTGCACTCGGATGGTCTGATATCGTCAGGCTCAGCTTTCAATCATCTAGTGGTACTAGCCATTTAGAAAGCGAACCGAGTAGACTTCATTTTATGCTCACTTCGCTTACGGTTTTCTCGCCACAGTGAAGAAATTCCCACGAAGAGCATCAAGAAAATAAGTTGCTTGACATCTTTGGTCAGTAAACACATAAAATTCTAACTTTCATACGAATCCACACTTATTGTCTTCTTTCCTCATCATATCCACGAGGCATACGATGATTATATCTGCGAAAGTAATCAAAATAAATTACGCTTGCTTTTCTACACTAGTCACGTTTTGCTTCTACGTAAATTATATTGGAACCGATGGTAGTGATGTTGTGAAAGTGTGTTTAACGTATCGCAATGGGGAAATCTCACATTTTTCTCTCCACAGAATAAGTATTATGAACTCAAATGGCAATACTGTTTTCGCCATATATTTCTTACCTTTGATAAAAAAGTTTGCACACAGGTGAGTGAGATTTTACAGTCAGTACAAAAAGTATTCGGACACTTAAGGTCATTAGTATCTTCCGCAAGGTCGATTTCGGTCTAGGCACATGGAAATTTCATGAAATTTTCAAGATATGTTGGGGCTGTAGGGGAGGAGCTATGGTAAAATTGTCAGTCATATATAATGACGTCTTCAAATATTCAACAAACAAAGGTCAAAGTAGCTCATTTGGCAACCCAAAGTCTTCAATGAGCTTTCATTCTACAGAATCAAGCTTTTTTTTTGTTTGAAAGCACATGCCAATATGCAGGGTATGCCGGAGCCGTTTATTTTTCAAATTCTTACATTTCAAGGGCAAAAAAGGGATGAAAAGTCCAACATCTAAAAAAACTCACAACAAATGGTTCATTAACTATAAAAGTACTCTTTCATATAATAGTAATATAGCTTAATTCAAAAAAGAAGCTTTGTCATGCCCTGTCAAACAACAAAAAAAGCTATTGACTATAATGGGTCTCCTTCCAGAATTCTGGGATGCGTGATCGAAAACATATAAAACGAGTAAAAACGAAAAAGATTTTCTGTTTTTTTCCGAAAACAGCTTATTTTTTGGATAGGGAATGACGGAAATCTTCAAAACATTTTTGGAAAAAACGAGATGTTGAGTAAAAATTGTTGTTGTTTATGAGAGATCACACCATGGGCTATCTTTCCCTGCATTTATCTTAATTTTGATTATTCTGATGAAAAATTACTTTTCTTTTTGAAGCAATTCACAAAGATTAGGCTTAGTTTAGAGAATTTATCTAAATTTTTCATGAATAGATCATTAATATATAAAAAATCGAATGAAACAAGTCCAGCCTGAATTTGTTCAACAAAGCTATTCTAAATTTTTGATAATATCGTCAAGATTTCAGTTAAAGCAGCGACTTCTCTCTTGAAATTGCCATTGAACAAATTCATGAAGAAGTCTTTCAATCTTCTTTAGTCAAACAATTGTTTTGTTTTTCTAACTACATTTATCAAGCAAAATATTTTATTCACTTAATTAATCATATAGATTTTTCTATATAATCAAATTTAGAGAAGGATTGAAGTTCAGATTTTCGGCAATGTCGATGCTGAAGATAATTGACGTGTACAGAAAAATATGTGAGTCATTAAGAAAAAAGACTTCGAATAGTATGAGCAGTGCCTAAAAGAAAGTAAAACTCTATCATACTACTTCAGTTTCATGAATTTTTTTCACATACGTGATAAGTAAGGTCTCTGAGCCATGCATTCTTTTTTCATATCATTGCTAGGTAGTTTATTCTCAATCCATTCGAATAATGTGGCTATGGGACACAGCGTATTCGAACATGCTATAGATCGAAAAATATCAGAAAGTAATAATAGTATATGAGAGAGCTAATAATATACGTGGTAATTCCATTGGTTGAGTTGTACGGCTGTCTGTCGAATTCAAATATTCTACTTTCAAGGCATAACTATTATCATCTTAAAAAATAGAGAAAATGTATTTGTAGATATAAAAGAATGAAAGACAAAAGGGCCAACCTGCTAAGTGATACAAGTCTAACAAGAGTGCACTAGCATATGGAGGTTGATGAATGTAATTCACTCCAAGGAAAGATAATACTGCAGCAACTGTTATATCATGCTAGAACCAAAATCAATGAAAATGAATAATGAATCTTTAGAACGATATAAACTCACGCCAGAGTAAATCTTTCCTTTTCGTCCATCTGTCTTGTTAGCGATCAAGTTTCGAATATTTTCCATAATATCTCGAACGAGTGGACCTAAACGAAATTGAATAAGAAGACTAGATAATACTTAACTTTTATGGATGAAATGAAGAACTCACCTCCTCGAATCTTATTCGTTTCAGGAAAAGAGAAAACTTGATATAAAGATAATGCTGGAAATTGTTCAAGTTGAGTCATTACAGAAGGACTCGCCCATGATGGATTTATATTGTAGAGGCCCTTCAAAGAACGAAGAAATAGATATATTTTCAATAAAGACGCACATACATCACTTTACCTCAATTATGATAGTATCGGCGACAATCCAAGCATCAAATATATTATTAATTTTCAATCCTGTCCATATTTCGAGTTGATCAAACAAATCCTTTAGAAAAAATTCTATCATAAATATACACAGATCATACCTGACTTACTCGATATTGTTTGTTTGTATTTTCCATCCATTTCTCATTTTGTAAGTCTTCTATCAGCTCATAGTAATGTAGACATTCACTGGTGCCTAGTAGCTAAATATGAAACATGCACTAGCTTTCAAATAAAATCATGATAACTGTTTGCTCGTCATCAAATATTTAACAGCTTCTGTAATTGATGTAAAAAAATTCAGCCAACTGCTATTTAATTGAATTAGCAGAGTCAACTCGAAAGAGTCTTTTAAACTACGTAGTTCAGTGAAATGGAATTAGCTGCCTTGTTCAAAGATCACAAAAAAACAAATATTTACATTAAAAGAAAACCTACCAACAACATGGTGGGCATCAATCCGTTTAGTTTCAGTATAGCAAAAATAAGTAAAGTGCAAAGTTGGTGTACATTCAAAATTTTCTCCTCTTAATCTTCATGAAAAACTATTGATCTAAGATTTAGATTTGATAATCATTCTAGAATACTTCATCAAAGATTTTATATTATTAAAAGGCATAATAATTTGCGCTTTTTTTTTTGGAAATATTTTCTTTTTTATTTGCAGCTGAAATTGAATATTTCTCCAAATAATATCACTATATAATATACTGCGTACATAATCATCAGATAATGGTACAGTGTGTACAGGTATTGGTTGCCAAGGTAGAGTTACAGGCCATACGTCCTCTCCTGTTAAGTTCGACAGTAGATAGTCTAACTTTTCTTTCGAAGTAGGATAAAGTCCAAGCAAATTTGAATAGGCCGACATAAGGGTTCTATCGTAGTCTGTACTTCGAATGGTCACCTATAACAGTCTGACAATTGTGATTATCAGTGCCGGACTTTTACTGACTTCAGAAGCGATATAAGTTGAATTGAGCAGTGCAGAGTATCGTTCTCGTAAATACTGTCCTAATCGAACTTGCTGAAGTTGACCACGAGTTGTCAATTGGCCGAGTCCATTCGGCCAGACTAGTGGATTGTTGATGCTCGTTGGATAGAGAGTAGAAGGAGCTCTATCTCCATGACGATAGATCTAGTTTTAAATATATTTCTGACTTTAAAAAAAAATCAGGCAATCTGAACACATTACGTACGATATGAGTGCCCACAAGTTTGATTCTTTGTTGAAAACATTGTATTCCGTTAAAGAATATAAGAAAGCTGAAAAACCATGTATTATTAAAGCCATCTTTGATGATAATAGAAAAAGCAGTTGTTTGACAGTGTTTTAAAAAGGATTAATATGGGTATCAGAGAGAGAGAAAAGGTCAAGGTCTTTTTTTCTATTAACAAATATCATGTTTCTTTTGTTTGAATATATAACTAGAGTCCTGAGAAACAGTTCTGAAAAATCCCTTTTGTTCCATCTCGTGAGACGATCGGAAGTTTCCCGAAAATTTTCGTCATCAGACATTTGGAACGCGACAAAAGTTTGTCCCGTAGGCTTCTATACATAACATCAACTTTAAAGGTTTCTCGATCATATGCAATTAGAACTTCTATGATCAGATGATTTATATGAGATGATTTTAGTATTATCATCATTATGTGTGAGTTCAGTTGTGAACATGACTGAAGAGAAGATTTATCCACATCCATACTCCGTAAGTAGCGAAAATGACAATTTTGCAATCTTTAAAAAATCAAATTTCGATTTTCGATAGAATTTTGAATAGAAAATATTTTGAAAGGTATCAAAATGGAATGTTAAGTAATTTTAATCTATCAAAATTCACTAGAATCTATGATAGATCGATTTACAATTATAGATGTCCCTATTGTCCTATGATTTATTATGATTCTATTGAGGTGTCGTGCATTGCACGAAAAAGAAAACCTAATGATGAAAGACATAGAATCCAATCGGTAATGTTGATGATGGAAGGAAATAAAAGAATATGCTTACAGTAAAATAAAGTTACTTTGACATATTTTAACTTTCGATTTCTATTATAGTTCGAGTACTTTTAGATGAATTTCAAAATTTGTCAAGGCTATTTTTCAATCGATTCATGCCTAAACATAAGCCAAATGTATGTAAATATGTTTCAAAATTCGTTCAACTTAATTCTCAAAGCAAAATTAAGATGTTCGATTCTTTTTCTAATGAAACTATTCCAATATCGATTAGTTTATATGATTTATTAGTTTGTGATCGACAACAATCAACATTTATATTTGATATATAAAAAATTAGCTTGTGATTACTTTATGCAAGCTTTATATGAAGACGAATCATTTATATGAGAAGAAAATAATTACAAACATTAGAATTGAGTATTAAGGTAATGAATAATTTTTCTAATTTGAAAAAATAACTTTTAGAATTCAAAAAAGAAAAACAAATATTTTTGATTTTAGACACATAATGTCTAAATGAAAAATGATTCTATCAATATTCTATTTTTTTATATCATAAAATCTTACATAATAAGATGCTAAAAATCAATCAATTTGTATGAATAGTAAATAATCTTTCGATTATGGTCTTTTTTTGGAATCTAAGAGTAATTTATTTAGACTATAAACTTCAACTTGTTTAATTAAAATTCTTATCAACTTTCAAGTGTGAAATCAAATGAACTTCCGAATCCGTTGATGATCATCATGTAATATTCCTTAATAAAGTGTTTAACATGCATTATGGTTTGTCATGAATAGATTGAAGTTTTCTACCATAATACTTAGACCAGTTCAAGTCTGAACCAAATGCGATTCTATATTGAATTGAAAAATTTGATAAGTTATTCACGTAATCAAAAAACCATTGTTTGATATGAAGAGGCAGGAAGTCACAAAGGAAATTGATTCATATACTGTGAGTATATAATTTGTCTGCAATTTTCATTGGAATATTCAATATGGTCAAATCAGCTATTAGTTCGTTTTAGGTTATGAGACTTGCGTCATCAATTATCTCATCCTTAAAATTAAACATTATTAAAAGAATCCTTTGACTACCTCCAGAATAGTATATTGATATTAATAATCATCATAGATGTAATTGCATATAAACAAAGATGATCTACTTTTATAATAAAAAAATTTAAAAACGCATAGTATGTCAAAGTTTTCTTTTAAGGTAATAGAGTATTACATGTACCTTAATACTATTAAACTGAATTTAAATTTATATTGAGAGATAATAAAGTTTTAAATTTTATTCAAGAATAATATAAAATACGATTCAGTTAATATTGATTGAAATTTTGTATGTTTATAAACAGTAAAATATTTATTGCCACGTTAATATATTTCTAACACTATATGATTGAAGATATGCGTCATTTTCTTTGTTAGTTCTTTTTTTTTTTTGTAATCGAATATAGAATATTTCTTTCTCTGTTTACATCTACCTGTGCAAACGATTTTCGAGCATCTATTTGTTTTTGTCAATTGTACCTTTAGATTCTTATTATTTGAAAAGCATTTTCATCGCTTAGATATATGTCATATTACTCTTTCTATGATGAAAGTTACAAGTGATAAGCATGTATAATTAACTGAAAAGACGCTGGTGTCATTTATAACAAAAATTGTTGTTTTTCTTCACCATATTTTTTCCTTTGTTTTTGTTAACATCAAAAAGTACGGAATGAAATGTATTATGCAATTTTTAACGTTGTTCTAAGGATTCTGTGATGAAAACTACCAACCAAAAAAAGAAACTTGTTGACAATGCAAAACATTGTTATAATCCATTTCAATTTGTAATTTTCGATGTTAAAGACACATAGAAGTTCATAATACAAAGTTATAGGTTTTTAAAACTAATTATGTATGTTTACCACTGAAAATCTGAACGTAGATCAAAAAAAGTTTGACATATATCTGAACAATAAAAACGAAATGAAACAATCAGAATCTGGAGACATAATCGATGAACAAAAAAAAAAAAATTGTTCTATTTATTTTGCACAATGGAATATATTAAAACAAAAATAAATCATTTTGATTTTAATCATTCTAAATAACATATCATATATATAAAAATTTTCTTGCAGATAAGTAAAAAAAAAAGGCAACAAGAATCATGTTACGTGTACTTGAATTATTTAGTGGTATTGGTGGTATGCACTGTGCTCTTGATTTAGTTGATCTCAACTATGAAATTATTGCTGCTATTGATATAAATCCAACAGCAAATCTAGTTTATTCATCAAATTTTCCTGATGCTCCAATAATGAATCGTACAATTGAAGGTATACCTTTAAATCAATGGGAAAAATGGCATGCAGATATTTGGTTGATGTCTCCTCCATGTCAACCATTTACTCGTCAAGGTAAACAAGAAGATTTAAATGATCGTCGTACAAATGGTTTTGTTTATTTAATGAAAACAATACTTCCTCAATTACAATCAAAACCAAAATATATTCTTCTTGAAAATGTTTCTGGTTTTGAATATTCTCAAGCACATCAATTATTATTAAATACACTTGAATCACATAATTATAATTATCAACAATATCTTCTTTCACCAATACAATTTGGTATACCTAATTCACGTCTTCGTTATTATCTTATTGCTAAACAACAAGAAAAACCAATTGATATATCTTCATCATCAATACAAACTCGAATATCAAATTTTGAAAGATTATATAAAAAAATTCGTCAACAATTTCCATCAAAAGAACTTTCTCTTGATGAAAATTCTTTTCATGAAAATGATCAAATAACTGATAAATGTAGTCATTCATCTGAAATACTTATTGATTCTAATCAATCAATGTTAATCAATGATTTTTTAATTACAAATGAAAATTCTAATTTTGAATTAGATGATAAACAATTAAAACGAGGTTTACATGTTTGTGATATAATTACATGTCATGCAAAACGTTCATTTTGTTTTACAAAATCTTATGGAAAATATTTTGAAGGTACAGGTTCATTATTTCGAACATTATCAAATCATATTCGATATTTTACACCAAAAGAAATAGCTAATTTACATTGTTTTCCATTAAATTATCATTTTCCTGAACAAATTACAATTCGTCAAGCATATTCATTACTTGGTAACAGTTTAAATGTTTTTGTTGTTGGAATTTTACTTGAAAATCTTTTCGAGCGCTCTTAAATACAGATTTGTTTCCTTTTGTTTTTCGCTTTTTGTTTTCTTTTTTTATTTTTTCAGATCAATATGAATCCTCGAACATTAAAACGTATTTCTAATGTTCGTTTAAAAGCACGTAGTGAACTTCAATTAGATGAATGGCAACAAAATAATTATTATTATGATCGAAATGTTTTAACATGTAATAAAGATCAATTAGAACGAGTTGATGCAAGAAATATAACACGTGAAGATTTTATTGAAAAATATGAACGTCCAGCTAAACCAGTTATAATTCAACATTTTATTGATGATTGGCCAGCACTTGATAAATGGACTGTTGAAAAATTAGGTAAAAAATATCGTAATCAAAGATTTAAAGTAGGTGAAGATGATGATGGACGATCAGTTAAATTAAAAATGAAATATTTTCTTGATTATGCATTAAATAATCATGATGATTCACCATTATATTTATTTGAATCAAGTTTTGGTGAACATCCAAAAAAGAGACGTCTTCTAGATGATTATGATGTACCAGATTATTTTTCTGAAGATTTACTTCGTCTTGTTGGAGAACATCGTAGACCACCATATCGTTGGTGGTGTATTGGACCACAACGTTCTGGAACCGGCATACATGTAAGTTTAATAGAGAGTTTATCTCTTCTCATCGTAACTATTCAAATCAAGTTAACCATCAAATGACAAATGAAATTGTCTATAAATATTACAGATTGATCCATTGGGTACAAGTGCATGGAATGCACTTATATCAGGACATAAACGTTGGTGTATATTTCCACCATCAACACCACGTCATTTACTTAAACCAACATCAGCTGATTCATCCAAAAGTAAAGATGAAGGCATTACATGGTTTAAAGTTATCTATCCAAGAACACAACTTAGTACATGGCCAAAAGAATATGCTTGTATTGAAACTATACAACATCCTGGTGAAGTTATGTTCGTACCTGGTAAGTAAAAATAATTTGTTATATTTGTCTTATTTTTTTTCTTCTTTTTGTATTTTGTAAATCAATGTCATATGAAAAATTTGATTATAAGACAATAGTTTACTAACGTTACTGAATAGATCTTAGATGCATATATTATCATTTTTGGCATGTTTTATATTATTATGATGAATGAACAATAGAGTGATCGTTCGTTCTAACTGTTGTATTTTAAATAAAGAATGAATAAGAAAATAAATTGTAATATGATTAGCATGTATGCAGTAGTAATTAATTGTAGAGTAGACATACTATTAACCATATATGTATTATGACACTCTTATCATTCGAAATTTATTTACTTGAGAACCATTCTAGGTATCATATTGTTTTTCAATTGAGACAATGTTTATTTAATGATTTAAAGAAATATCTAGAATGGTCTGATTTTCCGGACCTTTGTTCTTGAAGTATTGAGATTTCACTGGATTTTTCAACAAAAGCCTGTGGTCATTTGAAAAAATCAACTTTCGAGTTTTGACTTCCAACTTTGTACAAACAAAATGTTTAAAAGTAAATTTTTTTCATATATTTATATTTGCACTAGAAAAGCTAAAACTTGCACAATCAACTAATCTCATTAAGAATTTTGTTCTTGCAATATTTTTGAAGTTGAAAGTCGAATATTTCATATGATGACATCTATATATTGAAAAATCCAGTAAAATTTCGATATCTCGAAAACGAAAGCTCGACAAAACTAAACTATTCTAGATCTTTCTATGAATCGCTAGTACTCATCGAATACATGTCGTCTCGGTCGAAAAGTAATTTTACACCTGGAGAGGTTCCCTCGTTAGTTTTTGATGATATCTATTGATATAGAATACGTAAAAGAAAAAAAAAACTAAACGTAGAATTAGTTGAATACAAAATATTTCTGCTTTTTTATGTAATAATTGTTTTTTTTATATTATCAACTTTTTATATGAGGAAACAATAACACCGTTAATTAAAATTTAGAAAATTAGCGAATATTTTATAACTTAGAATACTTCTTAGAGGCTTATGTTATTTATTATGACTGAATCCGATTCTGTTTCGATTATAAAACTGCCAATAAAAAAAAAGGTTATTAGCATGGATTTTTCAACAGTCGTTTTCTTTTTTCTAAATACATTCATTACTTCATAAATTTTAAATTTCTATAAATAAACTAATCCCCTACGGATATAATAATGTTCATGTCACGCCTTCATTTTATCTTATGATGAAATTGAAAATAGAGTAAGTCCTGTGTGTGACAAGTTATCTCAAGAATATAGTTCTCACATAGTATTAAAAACAAGCAGCTGAGTAAGTGGCACTAGATTATTCCAAATCAATTTTTTCAATTTAAAATCCAAAATCATATCAAACAATGTTTTATCGAAGTTTTTCTCTTGTGAAGAAGCAATTTAAATGTTCACGATATTAAACAACAATTTTTTTCGTAGTACAGATGCATAGTACATGATACAATAATCACAGACTGTAGGAAGGCCAATACGATCTTTAGAAAGGATACCCCCTCCCGCGCTAGATAGTGCATTAGCATCAAAGTCATTCAAAAAAAAAAAAGATTCTTTTTTTGTTCTATTATAGGCGGTTATTGGCATGTCGTACTTAATTTGGATCTAACTATTGCCGTGACACAAAATTTTTGTTCATCAGTTAATTTTCCTACAGTATGGACACGAGTAATACATAGTCGACCAAAAATGTCGAAAAAATTTCTCGAATGTCTTAAACGTCGTCGACCAGATTTAGCACGATTAACTGAAAAAATTGATGTTACTGCAGATACAGGTCCTCGTTCGGATACATCATCATCAAGTAGTTCATCAGCATCAGATGATTCATCACCTGATTCAGCTGATGAAAGTGATATTGAATCAAAAGCAACAATCGATAAACAATCGCTTGGTCATGGAGATGAACCATTGGCTAAAAAACAACGTATTTCATCGTTACAATAATTTCTTTTTTTGTTATTTGTTATTCATATTATATTATTTTTTTTCTGTGTTAAACGAGAGAGAAGAAAATTACATTCAAAAACACAAACCTGTGACGAAAATTTTTCTCATTGTATGAGTTAAAATTTGTATTTATAGATTATTCTAGCCAAACATTTAAATACTAACAATCATGTCAGAAATCGTACATGATGCGAAAATAAATATTGAAAATCCTCGATATGATCAAGAAACATATTCGGGTCGAGGTTTGTTTTTATTTATTATATTATATTTATTTCTATTTTCATTTTCTAATTAATTAGCAAAACATTTTTTTCTTACAACAAATCCATTAAATCTCTTGGCTACTGATCATCAATTAAACGAAGGTAAAAATTAACGAAGAATAATAATTTAAATATACTTTTCTTTGGTATATTTTACTTTACTAGCAAAACAAATTGTTGAAGATTATCGTCATGGAATTACTACACGACCTAATCTCACTCTTGATACTGTATGGAATGCAAAATATTTATATGATAGTGCATTTCATCCGGAAACAAAAGAAAAAATGTTTATTCTTGGTCGAATGTCAGCACAAGGTTTTTATTTTAAAAAATATTTATTTATATGTCTTTCCTAAATAACTTTCTTCTTCTTCTTCTTATTCTTCATCATAGTTCCATGTAACATGTTAATTACTGGTTTTATGTTAACAGTAAAAATAAATAATCATGTGAATTTCAAAATGATAATCTTTGATATGTTCTTTCTAGTTCTATAAAACGTCACCAGCTATTGTTTTCTGGCAATTTGTCAATCAATCGTTTAATAGTATTGTTAATTATACGAATCGAAGTGGTGATAAACCAATTTCAAATACTGATTTAATGAAAAGTTATGCTGTTGCAACTACAGTAAGTTATACTTTTAATTTTTTTATTAGTAGAATATATTTAGAATTTGTTAAATTTTTTTAATAAGAAAAATGCTTGATGAGTGTCAAGCGATGATACATCTACAAATTTCTATCATGTTTGTACTTCATTTGATCGTATAATAGTACTTGATTATTTCAGTTAAAGGCTTCTAACAGTGATGATACTAATATATCTAATAAGCTAATAGTAAATTCCTATTATTTCATTTCAGCTCTCAAGAAAAAAAAGAATCTTGCAACTTTTATTTTGATATAATTTTATAATGATCTATACATTAATATTCAATTTTTTAGGCTGCAACAGCTACAGCACTTGGTCTTAAAGGTAAACGGAATTTTTTTGTGAACAAAAATTTCATTTATATAATTAATTCTTCTATCAGCTGCCGTATCGACATTACCATCAATTGTGTCTCGATTCGTACCATTTGCAGCTGTAGCTGGTGCTAACTGTGTCAATTTACCATTTATGCGATGGAACGAAATTCGTGATGGTATTGCTGTATTTGATAAAGATGGAAATCGTATTGGAGGTAAGTAAAAAGAAAAACAAAAAGCAAAAGTTTAATCTATTTTTAATATAATTTTGCGTTCATGAAATTAGAATCATCATATGCAGCAAAGAAAGCTATTGCCCAAGTAGTTCTTTCACGTATTGGCATGGCTGTACCGGGTATATATTTAAATCTATATTATTTATATTGAATATCTTTTAATTTTCATTCTAGGTATGATTATTCCACCAATCATTATGCATAGACTTGAACTAAAACCTTTTATGCGTGCTCGTCCATGGCTTAATAGTCCTATACAAATTGCTCTATGTGGTGTCTTTTTAACATTTACAACACCAATGTGTTGTGCTTTATTTCCACAAAAGAGTTCAGCACCTGTGGCTAAATTGGATGACAAACTTCGAGAAAAATTATTACGTGATGGAATGAAAGAAACCGATCGTGTTTATTTCAACAAAGGCCTTTAAATCCAATAGATTTTCATGAAC
The DNA here is from genome assembly GCA_905329745.1 of Rotaria sp. Silwood2. Taxonomy (NCBI): domain Eukaryota; kingdom Metazoa; phylum Rotifera; class Eurotatoria; order Philodinida; family Philodinidae; genus Rotaria; species Rotaria sp. Silwood2. The sequence goes on from CAJNSZ010000043.1 coordinate 215,798, forward strand.
ACTGTGTGTCTGAGTATTGTTTTTTTTCCCATAGTGAGTTTTAATTATCCTTGTGTAGTCGGTTGATCCATTCCATATATTGTCTTCCTCCCTGTCCGTTGTATGTCGTTGATTCATTGAGGATTATTAAATATAAAATAGTAGATGTCGAACATTAATATCCATATTATTACAACATTTTTAGATGGAAAATTATCAGTTTGTTGTTATTGGTGGTGGTATATCTGGTGTGACTTGTGTAGAAAGTGTAAGTTTATTAAATATTTTTCTATCATTTGATTTCTTTTTGTAAAACACGACCGAAAAAGGAGTGCTGAAGTATATAGAGTAGAAATATGCATATTAGTCTCCTCCAAGACCATTACAGATACCTTTGCAACACTCGTTTCTGTAGCGGATTTTGAGTAGAATCGATTGCGTCCTTCCAAAAGATTAGTCTTGATTTTTCCAGCAGAAAAGGCTTAAAAATAAGCTTCAAACACGTTTTATGATTATGGTTGCTCTCCTTCTCTACCAAATCATCCCCATAACGGAAGTCCTAGATCCGCCACTAACTCATCCCTGCTGCGTCATAGATTGTAACAGATGTTATTGATATACCATCAAAGATCATATATCAATAACATCTCGTTATAATTCTTAATAGCATTTCTGAAAGATTAGATAAAACAGGATAATGAAGAAAATTGTTCCGATAAAACAATCTTCCTGTGATTAACAACAATAGCTATATCGCTGTTCACATTTTTATTCTGCAAGGATTGTACTAATACTTGTTTTTTTTTTAAATAATAGATTGCTACGTTTGATCCTACTGCTCGAATTCTACTTCTGACAGGAACACCATTGATTAAAGCAATTACAAATTATGTTAAAGTAATGTTTATATTTATAAATAATTTTATATGATTTTATTTAGGTAAGCAAATTTTTAGAAGAATTTGATATTGAAGAAAAGCCTTTTCATTATTTGGCTGAACGATTTTCAAATTTAATCATACGAAATAAAATTGTTGAACGATTAGACACTGATAAACAGGTAAAGAAAAAACGTCTTGTTTTTTTTTTCTTTTCTGATAATTTTTATTGTCTGATTAGATAATTCTCTGTTCTGATAATATACAAATTCATTATGATCAACTTTGTATTTGTACTGGTGCACGACCCAAAGTAAACTAAGGGTGAAAATCCTTTTCATTTACAAAATTATATCATTATTTATCTATTAAATAATTAGTTACTTTCCAATACTAATCCTTATGTACTCGGTATTCGTGATACAGAAACTGTTCAATCATTTCAAAAAAAATTAGCATCAGCTAAACAAATTGTTATTGTTGGTAATGGTGGTATTGCAACTGAACTTGTGTATGTAAAGATAACACAGGAAAAAAAAAGTTCATTCAATTATATTATTAATAATTAGATATGAAGTTGAACATTGTTCAGTGATATGGGCAATTAAAGATGAACATATTTCAACAACATTTTTTGATGAAGCTGCAGCTCGATTTTTTCTTGATCGAATTCAAATGGTTAAAGAAAAACAAAAATTAAATGAAAAAAGACAAAAATATGAAATTACAAATCAATCATTAGATCCTACAAATAGTCAAACATCATCATCAAATATATGTGGTGGAGCTTTAGGTCCTGATTGGACAGCAAATAGATCAATGAAAGGTGCATCTTCTGTAAGTAAATAATAGTGTCTTGAACAAATCTTTTTAAAATTTAGTTTGTTTGTTTGTTTATTTTTTCTAGCAACCTCGACAAGTTCATATTGAATATCAAGTTGAAGTCAAAAATATTTTTACACCTGAACAATATCAACAACAAAATTTAACTATTGAAAAATTTCAGTCATCTCAAGGTAAAAAAGAATTTTTTTAAATATTTTTCCATTTTTAATCTCGTATGTAGAAGAAACTCAATGGCCAGTATATGTTGAATTAACTAATGGTAAAATTTTTGGTTGTGATTTTGTTGTGAGTGCTATTGGTGTAACACCTAATGTTGAACTTTGTCTTCGATCAGCAGATGTAAAGAAAATTTTAATTAATTTGATAGATTTTCTTTTTTAATATAAAATTTAGTTTAAATTGGGTACTGATGGTGGTTTATTAGTTGATGAAACAATGCGTACATCGATAAAGAATATTTTTGCTTGTGGTGATGTCTGCACAGCTGGTTGGACATTAGCAGAACATTGGTTTCAAGTATGTCAATATTTTCTTATTTGAATAATCATAAATTTTATCAATTAGATGCGTCTGTGGTCGCAAGCTCGTCAAATGGGATACTATGCTGGTAAATGTATGTTAGCATATGCACGTAATGAACAGGATTCATTAGCAATGGATTTTTGTTTTGAACTTTTTGCTCATACAACAAAATTTTTTAATATGAAAGTTGTTTTACTTGGTAAATTTCATGAGAATGATATGAAAAAATATGACAATCTTATTCGAATGACTCCAGGTAGATTTTATCCTCTTATGGTTAATACAATAACATGTTTGTTTTTGTCTTTTGTTCTTTTCTTTTTTTGATTAGGTGAAGAATATATTCGAATAACATTAAAAGATGGACGAGTACATGGTTGTGTTTTTATTGGTGATACTGAACTTGAAGAAACATTTGAAAATTTAATATTAAATCAAATCGATGTCAGTGCTTATGGTGAAACTCTACTTGATCCAAATATTGATATTGCTGATTATTTTGATTGATAATTTGGTTTTCTTTTTTTTTTTTTTTGGTTGTTTTAAAAATAAAAGATAGATCATTTTATATTTCACTTTATGTAAAAGAAAAAAAAAAGAAAGAGGGGAAAAAGTCCAAAAAATAATTATTGCTTTTGTCAATTTTGAAAATATATTTTATTGTGCAAGAAAAACAGAACGATTTACTGCCAAAACTAACCTATAATATGAATCATGTTTGAATTATAGTTTGATAATTTATTGTGAATGATATAAATGAATGTAGATAATAATCAATAGAAACATCTGCTCTTATTTTCTGAAAGTATAAAAATACTCTTTTTCTTGTAATTTATATGTCTATTACATATGACTGTATTAGTATAAAGGGTCACAACTGTTTCTAATGGTCATAGACTATTATAGATACATATAAGAGAAACAAAAAAAAATTTCGTTTTCAATAATTCTAAAAACGAATGTGACATTATTATTCAAGTTGAAATGTTTGATATTTTTGCTTTGTTTTATTTGCTTCTCGTAGAATTACCGATCGTTTGTAGTATCAACATCGAACAAAGTCCTCTAACTGTAATCGGTGATAAAAATGTTACACGTAAAAGTAATTTAATTACAAAATCATTTTCAAAACTATCTATCAATGGACCATTTTATTGTTATGTTACATGGATTGATAATGAACAAACAGTAGATATTTATACAGATAATAATATTCATCCATATGTTATAGTTCATATCGAAAAAGATACATTAAAAATAGCGATTCAATCTGATGGAAATTTTAAATTTACTGATATGAATGTTTATCTTCATATACATCCAACAATTGATGACATCTTCTTAGCTGGAATTAGCACTTTATATAGTACAAATGTAATGAAGACTGATAATTTATTAAAATTACATACACAAGGTATGATGATAAATAAAAATTTCAATATTTTGAGTTTAATTTTATAAAAACAATAAAATCATTTTAGATACAAGTAGTCTTATTCTTCAATTAGATATATTCAATATTGATGCTCTCTTTTTATCAGCCGGAACGACTAAATTAATGGGCCATGTAAAAGATAAAGGAATAATTAAATATGATGGTATTGGAAATGTTGATGCATCTCAATTATTTTGTAAATTTATCGATATTGAAGCTAACGGACTTGGTACTATATGGATAACGGGTACAGATCAATGTAATATCAAAGCTGAAGGTGTGAGCATTGTAAGATACAATTGTCCTAATATACACAATATTCAATTGACTGGTTTGGCAGAAGTAATTCCAGTTTAATTCTTCTTAATACTTTTCATTTTATTTCAAATGATGTTTCTTATAATAAATTTATTTCAGCATATTTTTTTTCTATTATTGTATTGATATATTATACAATCTTGATCGTTTATCTTATATTATTCATCGAGAAAAAATTCTCGTATATATTATTTATAAAAAAAAAAAGAAAAACATTCGTCACTGAACATAGGATAACAGAATCTCATATTTACCTGTAGACAAATACTTCATCATTCTTTATCTTAATAGAAAATTTATTTTGTGACTTTTATTTTCATTCATTGACAGAAAAAAAAGGAACAGAGAGAGAGAAAAAAAGAGTCAAAGATCGTTTTCGAATGATCCATTTTTCTTTTTGTTATGTCAGCACTTACAATAAAAATTCTTATATATGAATATCAATTCTAACGAATAAAGATGACGAATACAAGTATAGCAACTGATGATAAAATAAAATTTATACGTATTTATATTATTTGTCGTTATCTTTATTTAATTGTTTTTGTTATTGGTATTATTGGAAGTATATTTAATTTAATAGTATTTTGTCGAAAAAAATTTCGTTCAAATTCATGTTCAATTTATTTTATAGCTTATTCAATAAATAATTTTATGAATCTTACTGTTGGCTTATTTATCTGGTCATTAACTCTTGGTTTTAATCTAGATTTAGAATATAGACTAGTGCCTTATTGTAAAATTCGTCGATATTTTACACATGTTAATTATCTTTTATCATCAGTTTTATTAACTATGGCATCAATTAATCGTTATGCTCGTGTTCGTCAAGCACAATTAACAGAAAATCGTCATCGTTATATAACTTTATGTGAACGTCGAACGACATATATTATTATTATTGTAACCATCATTTTTTGTCTACTTGTTAATATACACATTCCAATACTTTTTGAAATTGTTGATAATGACTGTTATGCTCGAATGGGTATTTACAGAATCTTATTTGATGTTTATTTTCTTGTTTTCTATGCTATATGCCCACCATTATTAATGGTCATATTTAATATAGCAACCGTTAAACATATAAGATGTATTAAAAAACTGATTCATCCAATGGTATCTCGTCGTGAATATCATTTTATTGTTCTTGTTATTGCACATAGTTTTTCAAATGTAATTTTCACAATACCATATACAGTTAATAAGTTTATTTATTATACATTTGACGATGCAATACCATCGGAAAAAGATAAACTTTGCAATGCTATCACACTTTTAATTGCATTTATGAATCCTGGATTTTCATTTTATTTATATACATTAACAACAAAATCTTTTCGAGATGAATTTGTTCGAGCTTGTAAAGAATTTTTCATTGGAAAAAATGTTTATTCACTTCGAAATGGAGTAGATGATGTCAAAAGACAACAAATTGATACACTTGGTTCACGTTATTCTGTACCAATGATATTATCAGAACAATATTGACATTATAATAGTTCTTAATTTCTATTTCTTTTAATCTATTTTTGTATTTTGTCATGTACATTAAATTAGGTACTATTATATTTGCAGAATAATTTTCTGTATCAATAAAATCAACCAAAATTACAGTGTTCTTTTTTTTTTAAAATATGCATGTCAACAATAAGAATATACCATATTTCTTGAATAAAGCACAGCTGAACGACTTAATAGAAATTAATATGCGATGCAAAAGTCTTTGAAAAAGTGTGAAACTTCATAATATCATATTGAGAATTTTTAAGCCAATCAAATATTTTTCTTGTTAGAAAGAGCAATGTGTCTGAACTACAAATTTTGTATCAGATATACTTTTCCAGAACGAACCTGACAATGAAGAAAAGCTCAAAATTATACACCCCCGAAAAAAGTTCTTGAAACTTCACTATCGAGCAACAGCATTTTATATTCTCTGTTAGGTTTTTTAAAATTAAATGGGAAATTAAAAAAACACATGTAATGCTGAGTTTTGTAGCGTAAAGAGTGTTCTTTTCTATGGCGTATGGGAAATTAAATTTACTCTTGGTTTTTATACCATAATAATAACTTTTTTCTAAAAAACAAGACCAAGTAAATTGATCGTTCTTTCTATCTGGCCGTTTTGCAAAGGTAAAAAACAAATATTTTTTAATTATTTTTTCTGCTAAATTTCTATAATCTGAAATATTTCGAATAAATACCGTAAAAAAAAAGAATTCAGTTCATGCATAATTTCTAGAGATTGTTGCTGATATTCTTGCAAATTGATATTTCCTGGAAAGAATTGTATTTTATAAAAATTTCATTTTTCAAACTTTCTGATTAAAGATTCAACAATAAATCTAAAAATTTTGCTAAAAGCTGATGGCGATAGATATAGACTTTTCAAATTGGAAAAAAAAACATTGGAAGAACTTTTTTGAAACATGATCTGAAAGAATTATTGAAGTATAGAGGGTACACATTCGAACCCACTTCCCCTTCTTTCTCCCACAGACCGTGGCCGATACCCAGGGAATGTGGGTGTATATATAATTGAAGAGAACACCTGCATTCTCCCTTTGATTAGTAATAGCAACTACGTCGTGTTTAGCGTTTTAATTTCACAGAAATTGCACTGACAGCTTCTTTTAGATGTGTTTGGTTTTGAGCTGCTTCTCTTATAATTAGATTTATGCTGGAAACATAGCTCTTTCTAACAAAAAAAATTTGATTGGTTTGGAAGTCAGCAATATGGTATTATAGTGTTGGGCATTTTCCAAAGACTTTTACACCGTATATTATTTATTGATTTAGTTATCGTTTTGATAACAATTCTTTGAAATATATCTGATTACGAAACATGAAAGGAAAACTTAAAGGAGTAATTTTTTATGAGTTCTATTATTTTATAGAATATCTCTCATTATCGTATTTTTTCCGAACAGATAGTTGCCTATAAATATTATACATTCGTAAACCTTGAGATAAATTTTTCTTAGTTTACAAACTTTCATCCCATAGATTAGATCTAGTAATCGATGTGATCTTTTATCAAATCAAGCAGAACAAGCTACAGATCTTTGCATATAATAGAAACAATACTACAAACCTTTATAGGTTACATTGAACAAATAGCGGTTTTTTTGAATGGTAGAAACAACAGGAAGTGTTCAAGCAACAAATAAATCGAGTAGAATTCAAGGACAAAGTAACAATGACCCAGGTATAACTGGTCGTAGTCATTTATCTGATTTGATTGGAACTGTTACAATCGTTCCATGCAAGAAAAGTCAAAATCATTAATTGTGTACAATTGATGTTTTATTAATTTCGTTAGATACTTTTAATGAAATAAGATACAAAAGTAATGGCAGTAAATGTTGATCATTATATCTTATTGATGAAGATATTTTGGAAAGATAATTTATTTTTGTCGTAAATTCAGAAACAAAATAATATGAGAAGAAAGCGGCACATTCGCATAATAAAATTGCGATATTTATATAGACTTATGAAAAAAGATCTTGCTGATAATAGTTAAAAGGCTTTTTATATATGTGTCGAAAACGTCTTGTAGGACAGTGGTTAATACAATTTTTATGAACCATTCAAAATGCTGGTGTAAAATAATAGTTACATATAATCGAGTGTTATGGTATAAAATCTTTTTGGTAAATCTATATTGACATGTGGATACTTATCAAAGTGATATAGAAATCGATATATTGTGTTGTCACTGTGTGGAAAAGTGAAACAGAGTAGCAACCGATTTGACCAGTCTTCATTGATTGAAAAATATTTTAGAAATATGCCATTTTTCTCCGATAAAACTTGCTGAAAGTAAGTTCGCATGCTCTTATCAAAATAATGAATAGTGCTGTTTTAAGATCTATTAGTTTTATTTTCTTTTGTTCATTCACATTATTTTATTTTTTAAAAAGCACTATCAAAACTATTTTTCTTGAGCTTAATTTCTATCGTATATGTTTTGTTAAAGATCGAATGTAGGTTTGAATCGCCATTCGAAGAAAGACGTTAGATTTGTTTGAAAAGTTTGAGAAAGAAAAATTCACGATTGATAAGTCAATGACTTTTTTTCGTGCCATACATAGAAATATTACGTATTCATCTTGAAGAAATCTAACAGATATGATATTTCTTCCTGAAGATTTATAAAAAGCTAAGTGCAAAAAGAAAAATAAATGTTTTTTGAAATCAGTTCCATTAATCAATCAGATCAAACCAATTCAAAAATTCTCGACCGACTACAACTCTGAAATGTAAACATATTTTGTAGTTAACACACTTTCTTTTCATGTCATTTAGTTCATGACTGTGAGATTAAACTTAGTTACATAAAGTTTGAAAGAAGAGAAGATCTTCTGTCAATAGGTGAAAAAGAAAATCTTTTTACAAAATACTTCTATTAATAAAATATAATTACGTTAGTATTTTTGCATCATATGTTATATTTCCAATGTTAATCCATTATTAATATTGTTAATTGAATTGAATGTCTAGTCTGTCAATAAAAGAAAAGAAAATATATAGCAGATGAACAAAAAAAAAATGACAGAAATAATATGTCTTTGTTTGTTTTTATTAAAAAATGTCCTGAAAAAGTGTGTTACTAATCAGAGATAATCTTCTGAGTTTGAGTAAGAAGTCTATCTACGTAATATGTTCGTCCTTTTTCTTTAATAACAAGATTTGTATGTCAAGATCAGTACAAATAATAAAAGAAAATATGTGTATCTGTCATGCAGAAATATCTTCATGTATATTTATCGATTGATTCATAATGTCACGATTAATATATGAGAATGTTGATAAAAATTACAAGTAGGAAAAATTATATCTTTGCTGTTTTTTTTTTCTCTTATCAAAATCTTCAGCCTTGAGAAATGATCTCTTCTACCACTTATTTTTGTCTCTTGATTTCTTAAGTTTGTAGGAAATCATTTTTGGTTATTGTTACCATATATTTCCTGTTTATTATTTTTTTTCTATTACTTATTCATATTACTACACTCTAATAGTTAGTGTAATTTGTAGTTCTGTCGTTTATGACAAGGACAATATGCATGTGAGCTTCGCAAGTACACTATTCTCTGGATTCTATACCATCACAACTTTCGTCCTAGAAAGACAGCTGGTGTTTTCTGTCTTTTTTGCATGACAGAATTCATATTAAAGTATATGTAAAAAAATGTCTCGACACTGTAATGATGATGAGAATAAAATATGTCCTATGAAAATATATCTTGTGAAAAGCTACTTTCTTCCGTATGTCGATAATAATACACTTGATTGATATTTGTTTTTTTTTTCTTCAGAACTATTTAGAATTAATTATCAAAGACTTAGAAATGTATGTGTCTAGCATATTGATCCTTTTCTTAAAATAAGTAAAAATAAGTAGGAAGATCAAAAACACTCAACCCCGTTTCCCCTCTCCCCTTCCCACGAGTTCGATTGACTTTAGCAAACATTTTTCAAATGGTTTCCTGAGTCATTGCATTTCCCACATTTTGGTAACTTTGGGAGACCCCTATGCAGGGGAAAAGTTTAGAATAAAATGGGAGAGTCCCATGCAATGGTATGATATAAAGGAAGTTATCTTTTTCTTTCTCTTCTTCCCTCGGATTTAGTCGTAAGGAAAGAGAAACGAAACATTTTGCAACAACAAACCTTGATTGATATTATGCGACCTCTGCTAATATCTATCTAATGTGCTATAGAATCTCATTGATATAGAGTATATTCATTCTAAATTACAGGTATTTCTTAATTTTTCTTATTATTTCATTTGACTTTATGATAGTTTCGATGAATTTTCTAATAGATGTCGCTATTGTTATATTGTTTTATGTTTTTCTGTAAACTTAGCCTATTTATTCTTTTTTTTTGAAAATCTAGGAAATTCTTCATCGATATAGAAAAGAAAACACATATTTTCTTCTTGATAGTAATAATATATAAATATACTGTAGTTAAAATAAGTAATAGAATTGACTAATCGAAATAGTTACTGTCCGATATATATGTTGCTAATGTATTTATTCATCTGTTCTTAATTTAATGAAAATAGTTTCTTTAAAGAATACCTATCAATAATGTTTTCCTAGTTGATCTCATTGAAAATCTTCATGTAGAAAAATTTGAATATTGTTTTTTTTTCTTCTATTTCGTGCATATGAAATTGAAACCTTAATGATAAGAAGACAAAAAAAGATTAACCTTAATCCGAATTTAATAAAGAAAGATAGAGTATGATTAAAATTCTATTTTTATATTTTTTTAAATGCATACATTGAAGATAATACTCGGTTGATTGAATCTATTTGTTAGTCAATATTTTTCTCTTAGGAACAAAAAAAGTTTTCTTTGTCGTCTTCTTCTTCTTTCTCTTATTTTTTTGCTCTTCGCCTTCGTCTCTCAGTATTTATTTCATGATATTGTTCTTTTCTTGCTTATAACGAGACAACTAAAGTCTATTGTTGATTTAACAACAACAGACATAGTTATTCAAATATTAAATTGACTGAATAATGTATTTATATAAAAACCCGAGTAATTACAATATCATATTCATTCATTTATAACACTATGCATCATCTGTTTTATTTGATGAATGTTGAGTATCATCAAAATAATAAAAGAATATTAACGTAAGAAAAAAAAAATTTCATTTCTTTTTTTTTTTTGTAGACTCGAACATATACAATCGATGAGAATGATGTAAATTAGATCGTCGTTTATACATCCTTTTATTTGTTTTTCTCCTTTATGATGTTCCCCTCCATTATTTTAACTTTTATCTTCTATTTTGTGTTATTTTTCACAACTTATTTAACTCTAATTTCATCAAAATCAGTTGTTATTGAAGTTAAAGGTGATTGTGCAACGCTTGGTCAACGAATTGCCCATGAACATGGTTATCGTTATGTTCGACAGGTTTGTTTTATTTTAGTTTTTTGATTTTTTAAGTCAAGATTTTATTTAGATTTTTGATGGTTTTTGTGAAATTGAAGAAGATTCATTATCTGAAAATCATAAACGATATCGACGAGCTATTGAGCAAGGAATTGATCCTGCTGAAATTCTTTTAGAACATGAACATGTAAACATATAATGAAAATCAAAAAATTTTCTGTATTTTTTTTTATTGGAATTTTATTAGGTTGAATGGGCTGAAAGCCAAGTACCCAAAAAACGACAAAAACGTGAATTTGTTTTTAATGATCCACAATGGAATTCAATGTGGTATTTGGTAATGAATAATAATTTTTATATTTCATAGAATTATTTTATTTTCTTGTTGTTGATGGATTTTATTTAGATGAGACATTCACAAATACCTACTTTACCAGATTTAAATGTTACTGGAGCTTGGGAAATGGGTTATACTGGTCGTGGACAAGTTGTGACATTTCTTGATGACGGTCTCGAGTTTGATCATCCAGATTTATCCGAGAATTATGTTGGTTTATTTAAAGATTTTATTTTTTTAAAACTAGATTTTTCTTTCTTTATATTGATAGGATAAAGACGCTAGTACAGATATTAATGATAATGATGATGATCCAACACCACGTTATGAGCCAACTAATGAAAATAAGTAAGAAAAAAAAAAAAAAAAAAAATCCTATTGATAAATTTTTTTCGTGAAAAAATAAAAACTTTGTTTTTCAGACATGGAACTCGATGTGCTGGTGAAGTAGCAGCAAAAGTTAATAATAATATATGTGGAGTTGGTATAGCTTATCATGCCAGAGTTGGTGGTATTCGAATGTTAGATGGTGATGTAACAGATAGTGTTGAAGCACGATCACTTAGTCATCGACCTGATCATGTTCATATTTATTCTGCTAGTTGGTAAGAAAATTTTCAAATTAAAAATAAATGTATAATTATGAGATATATATATATTTTGTTTTTCAAGGGGACCAGATGATAATGGTCTTGTTGTTGATGGACCAGGTCGTTTAGCAAAGAAAGCATTTCAAGATGGTGCTTTACATGTAAATAAAAATGATGTTTATGTTTCTTTTTTGATTTTATTTTCTATTGATAAATTTTAGGGACGAGGTGGTAAAGGATCAATATTTGTTTGGGCTAGTGGAAATGGTGGTCGACAATCAGACTCATGTGCATGTGATGGTTATATTACTTCAATTTATACTGTACGATAATATGTATATTATAAAATGATAATTATAATTGAAAGTGTTTTCTAGATTGCTATTAGTGCAACAACAGAACGTGGTAATAAACCTTGGTATCTTGAAGAATGTTCAGCTACTCTAGCATCTGCGTATAGTAGTGGTCAATCAAATGCTGGTGAACGTGATATTGTATGTATTGTGAAATATGATCTAGAAGAAGTGTTGAAGCATATACGCAGAAATCCCACCCCCCCCTATGCTTTTCATACAGAGTTGACAGACATAATTGCTAGATTAATATTATAGTTGTTATTTAATCTTTTTTCACACCCGCTGCAATATATTGTGATTAATATCTTTCATTATCAATATGAATTAACAGTAGGTAGGAAACATCTATCAATTAATTTCCTTTGTTTTACAATACCAGGAACTTCATTGTGTTTGATATTTGAATCCCGCAGAGACTGCAATAACAGTTTTGTTTTGTGTTAATAATTATATTTATTGTATTCTTTTATTTAAAAAGTTTACCACGGATTTAAATCATGGATGTACAAATCATCATACGGGTACATCAGCTGCAGCACCATTAGCTGCAGCTATTTATGCTCTTGTTCTCGAAGCAAAGTAATTATTGAATTTATATTCAATTTAAAATTATGATTAATTGTTTTTTTTAGTCCTAATTTAACATGGCGTGATATTATGCATATAACAGTTCTTGGTTCTCGTTCTGATGCCATTCCATCGAATACAAATGTTATTAGAAATGCTGCTCGATTTAATGGTAAAATTCTATGATGTTTTTATTTATTTAAATTTCTTGTATTTCTTTTTATGTTCTAGTTAGTAGTAGATTTGGTTTTGGTCTAATGGATGCTGGTTTAATGACATGGTATGCAACTGGATGGAGAAATGTTCCACCAATGTCAACATGTGAATCTACTACAAGTTATCCTAAACGAATAATAACAGCACGTTCAAATCAAACATTTTCATTAAATTTAATTGAATGTAAAAATGATATTGATCCAAGACATGAAGTTAATTATATTGAACAAGTACAAGCATTTGTTACTTTATCAACGGATAGACGTGGTGAAGTTGAAATTTGTCTTTATTCGCCATCGAATACAAAAACACAACTTTTACCAGTAAAAATTGATAAAAATAAAACAACCTTTTTTTTTTTTTTGATATTAAAAAAATGTATTAATTGAAAAATTTTAGAGACGAGAACGTGATCAAAGTAATAAAGGTTTTCAAGATTGGCCATTTTTAACAGTGCAATTATGGGGTGAAGTACCACATGGACAATGGAAACTTGAAATACGTAATAATGGTGGAGGATCAGGTAAAATAATAATAAATTAATATTTATATTTATGAATATAAGTTAATATTTCTTTACAAAACATTAAAAATTGATATTCTAGAAAAAAAAAGTCACGTTCAGACAATAATAATCTAATGAAATTCATTTGAGTAAATAATGTCTATTATACCTGTCTAATGAACATTAAATATTGAGTTAAATTTTATTGCTATAAGATAGATATAGAACATAATTGTCCTACCGATTCATCTTAAATCTCATTAAAAAAATATATTTTGTCGATTGTGTTATGTAATTCATTGAATGAAATTTATCGTTGAAGTTTGAAGTATTTAAGTGGTTTAATTGAACTGCATGCCAAATATACTTTGAGAATTATAAGTAAATATTTGTTAATAAGATTTATTTACTTAATAGAAATCGTCTATGTGCCCGTATACGAAAAAAAACACAGACGTTTTTTTTACAGTATTCTAAGCTTTTCTAGTGGATTCATTGTGTAAAATGTGATTAGTACTTTGAGTAAGATAACAAAGAAAAAAACATCAATACTCTAATCATAGATACCATCTAGTTTGAAAACGACTAACATTCAATGAAGAAAATATTACTTTTTTCCGAATATGACTTGCTATTTAGTCAAAAGAAAACATAATATGAAGGTCTTTTCGAATGTTGTTTAACAGTAGATTATATATTGAAAACAAAATGTTTCTTTGCATAAAAATAATCCGACAAGTAAATGTTATTTCCTCAATCATATAACATAGTTGATTAAATTTCCTAGTTCCATTGATTCAAATTAAAATTAAGATCATTTCGACTGCACTCAAAAATCGATCTTTGTTCAAGTGTATTCTAATCGTACGAAATTTTTAGGATATATTGGAACTATAGTGAAAAGACTATGATACAATTTTCAACCCTATAACAAGATGTTTTCAGGAGATATTTAATTAACAAGAATCAAAAATAGCTCAACAGAGAATTCAAAATTCTCTGTGGCTTTGCATTCTATATAATTGATTTGCATTAATTTGCAAGAGCATGTCAAAATGTAGGGCGTGATCAAGCCTTTTTCTTTTTATTAAATTCTTACTTCTTTAGCCACAAAAATGGATGAAAAAATTAATATTTCGAAAGACTATCAAAAAATAAAGTAATGCTCTAATTATAAAAGTAATAAATCTTAATGTTAAAAAAAGGACTTTGTCATGTCCTACATCTTGACATGTTCTTTCAGAAAAAAAAGGAAAATTAAATATATAGAATTACGACCACACACAGAATTATGGGTTGCGCGATCAATCAAATGGAATACAACGGAAATCATCAAAAGTTTCGTCAAAAAAAACCACGAGATGTCAAATAAAAAAAAGAGCATGTCTTTTACGACAGATCAGACCTTGTACTATTATCTCAATTTCAATTTTTCTGACAAAAAGTAACTTTTTTTAGTAGGGGGAGGGGGGGGGGGGCGGCGACCTTAATAGAAATTTGTACAGAATTGAATTTCTAATAAAACCATGTATTCTTTTACTTTTCGAATATTTGCCTAAAGAAAGTCGATTATAAGATTTTGACCTACAAACGGAATATATGTAGGTTAATAGAGAAAGACTTTCTCTATATAATAACGTACATATAATCAAGTTCTATTACGTACCGTCAACAAAGAGCACTGACTTCGCCGTGACTATAGTCACGTACAACGGAGATGATGCTCCCTATTGAGATCCCAGCGGTACACATTAGAACCTCGTAACATATACATTCTACAAGAGATAGATTTTTACAGAACCTTTTTGGTTCCGGGTTTGCATCCCTCGAAGAACATTTTTTTAGAGTGTACACCACAAGATAGAGAAAGTCTTCTTCTATCTAGCGTACACAGATTGTGTTCTGGGGTCATAAATCATCATGATACTTATATTCACCTTTGTCATAACTCGAAATTATAACGAATGATAAAAATTAATTATTTATGTTTGAAATATCAAATATATATTCTAATTTATTTATTTAGCTACATTGATTTCTTGGAGATTAATTGTTCATGGTACACGTGAATATCCTATTTCACCTCGTTCTACATATATTCAGTCAGCATTTGAACCAGATCGATCTAGTGTAAGTCTTTATCCGGCGTATTATTACGATTCGTCATCGCAATCTATATTTTCTTCTCGATATTTATTCCTATATGTTCTTCTATTTCGAATTATTTTTCATTTAAATCTCTAGTGGAAAATGTGATAGTAGTTTTCTTTATTGTTTGTTTTTATTTTCTATAATAATTATTATATTTTTTTTTTCTATAGTTATAATTTTAATCTCATAAGTGTTCTTTTAATAATGAATGATTTAGTTTTTGTGAACGGTGCTCCTTCTTCTTCTTCTAGCTTGTTTTTAAACCTTTGCATACAATTAATTATCAACATTGGCCAAAATTCCAACGACGTATTCAAAAATTGAAGCCAACTTTTACAAGAACGCCAAACTATCGAACGTCATATTATTATTACAATCGATTCTTGTTTGGATAATCAAAATAGGTTTTTTTTTATCACAGTTGATCTTTTTGTTTTTGTTTTTTATACATTCCAATTGTCTGTTTTATTTGTCTTTTTTTTTTGAACAGTGACTTTTGATCAGGTTTTGACCAGCAAAAACTATAAACGTTGTTGTTATGATCTTTTTATATTAAAAGAAAGAACTGTATGCGTGATTAATCTCTCTTTCTCTTTCATATATTTTTGTTTTAATTATAACTGTTTTCTACTCTCGAATAAAGTGAACAGTTATAACTTTGTATGCTTTTCGTTTCTTATTGTTTTTGGTTCACCTTTAAAGACTTTTAAAAAAGAAAAAAAAAAATAGAAAAAGAACAAAGATATAATAATGAATATTATTTAGAAAGCGATACGAAAAGCGAACGAGGTAAAGAAAAAAAAGAAAAAACTATATAGATGTTTACACCATGACCTACCATTTATTGTCGTCTTCTTTGTTTGTTTATGTGTTATATATATATAATACTTTTGAACGTCATGAAACTTATGTTATGGATGATAAGTGTTTAACTATGTACCGTAAATGTATTTAAGCTTTGTTTTCTAATGTGCTCTTTCATTTGATCGAATAGAAGTCTGCTAATATTTGTGATTTTTTTTCCCGCGTAAGAAAATTTATCGTGGGTTGCTCTGTTTATTTTTTTAGTTTATCTTATTTCTGTAATTATCGACTTTATAATGTTTTTTGTTTCAGTGTCACATCGAATGTAAACTTGATCAACCATGTGGTAATACTGATACAAATTGCACAGAATGTCGACATTTTAAACAACCATTAAGTGATGGAAAATTGTAAGTTATTATTGGATGTGCTACGGAAATGAACCTATTAATATTTCAATTATATAGCCTTTAATATTCTTTTGTTCAGAATTTTTTTTCAAAAAATTCATTTTATAATTTTCTACATTAGCTGCCACAGATGTCCAGCCTGTCTAAGTAAACAAAGCAAGTGCGGAACAAAGGAGAGCGGAGGCATAGCCACTCCGCACTCTTTTTTCTCCGATAAGCGCGGACCGACCACACCTCACAGTGCCTGAAAAGCTTTTTCTCATCAACTTTTTATCT
The DNA here is from genome assembly GCA_905329745.1 of Rotaria sp. Silwood2. Lineage (NCBI taxonomy): Eukaryota > Metazoa > Rotifera > Eurotatoria > Philodinida > Philodinidae > Rotaria > Rotaria sp. Silwood2. Next base: position 232,912 of record CAJNSZ010000043.1, read on the forward strand.
CGCATGTATTTCTCTATAATATCTCTTGAAAAATTTTGCTTCATTTCTGAACATTTATCTAAGAACAACGACAACATAAAGCTGAAAATATTACAAAAGAATATTTAATTAGGCAAGATGTAATCGGACATATATACAGACGCGTATAGACTGTTCGTTTCCGTTTCAACTTATTTTGTAGTTAAATTTGTGCAGACATTCAAATTTAAAGTGAATATAAATAAAATTTTCATCACACTAAAATTCAATAATATTTAAGCTAGATCGATTTGTTATCAAGATAACTATTAATCAGTGTTGATTAAAATTTAATTTAAGAGATTGTATAATTAAGGAGACTTCATCATGGCGAGCCAAAATCTCTATCACTCATTTAACACAATAATGATGCCAGAGTAACTTTTCATTAATAAGAAACATTAATCACTGAATAATTCACGTTTGAATTCATTGAACTGTTCAATTTGAAATGAGTTCGTTTCTTATTAGAGGATTAAAACAAGAAATCATAAAAATTTGACAAAAAGTTATTTTACAAAAATGCTTATCCTGGATGATGCGTTCGAAGCAGAGATATCCATCGCGGTTGCAAATCTGCTGCCATAGTATTTTTGAAACATCTCGCGTGTCGCCGACGCCTTCACCATAAACATCTCTGATTAGAAGCCTGTTTTGGAAAATCATAAATGTTATATCGCTCCACAAAAAACACATGGCTTATTAGAAAATTAAAAGATAAATTTTTTGAAAAAGAGTCTGAACAAGATATAATTGAAATATAGAGTAGCCCATTTTTTCTGGAACTTTAAATAATCCAGAGAGAAATTTTTACTTTTTTTGATCGTTTTAGTCGTTGTGTTGGTATATGTCCAGAAGGAACATATTCATATGAACAAGATAAATTATGTTTACCATGTCATTTACAATGTGGTTCATGTCGAAATGCAAGTGAAACGAGTTGTATTAGTTGTAAATCAGATTTATTTCTTATACATGATCTAATGACTTGTGTTGAATCTTGTCCTGAACAATACTATACTGGTAAGAGATTAATTTTAGAAAGAAAAAGAATCATTCAAAATTAATTAATTTTTTAATAAGATCGTCATCTACGAAAATGTATTCGTTGTAAAACTGATTGTGCATCATGTGATATAAGTTCTGATAAATGTACATCATGTTCAGATGGTTATGCTCTTAAAAATACAGATTGTATCAAAGCATCAGAACCTTGTGAATCAAACGAATATTTTGATTTTACAATAAATCAGTAAGTTACAATTTTTAAATGCAAAATAAAAATCTTTATTTATATCATTTGTAGATGTCGATGGTGTGATTCAAGATGTTTAACATGTAGTGGATCACAAATCGATCAATGTAAATCATGTGATAAAATAGGAAAATATCCATATCTTCAATATCATGCTTGTGTATTATCATGTTCACCAGGATTTTATCTTTCAAAAAGTTTATTACAATGTCTTCCATGTCATGAAACATGCCTAAATTGTACATCATCAAGTGAATTATCATGTACATCTTGTAAATTAGGTTATGTTTTTCTTCCTGATAATCATCGTTGTGAAAAACATACCAGTAAACCATATTATCTTGATGTAAACACAGGTGAAACTCATACATGTCATGGATCATGTACACAATGCAAAGGACCAAAACCAAATGATTGTATTGCATGTAATACAATAAATGAAGTACTTCTTGATGATGGACATTGTGTTAATAAATGTCCATTAGGATCATATAAAAGTGAAAAAAAAACAATTGATTTTCAAACAAATATTTGTTTACAATGTTCAATTGGATGTATATCATGTAATAATATTAATCAATGTTTGCAATGTGATGAATCAAAAAGATATAAATTAGTTGATTCAAATTGTATTCCAACATGTAAACAAGGGTAAAATATTTAGATGAAACAAAATCTATAAAAAAAGATAATTTTTCTTTTTTTCTTTTGTATATCATAGTACTTTTCCATCGAATGATCATTGTGAATTTTGTGACAATCAATGTGTAACATGTACGAATTTAACACATTGTCTAACATGTGTTGATCAATTAGTTTTATTCAATAATCAATGTATAGAAGAATGTCCTGATGGTTATTATTTATATAATCAACAATGTTTCCAATGTCATCCGATTTGTAGTACTTGTAATGGTAATTAAGAAATTGATTTTTGAAAATAGAAAAAAACAATAAATATACTTCATTTAATTGATTTATTTTTAAGGACCATCAGAAGATAATTGTAAAACATGTTCACCAGGTTTTGAAAGAAACGGAAATGAATGTAAAAGTCAATGTGCAAATGGAAATTATTTCGATAAAGATGAAACTGTAAGTTAATGTTTAAATTAAAAAATTGAGAAATTTTTTTTAACACTTATAAGAAATATTTTCTGAAGAATGTTACAGAAGTCCGTCGGAATAAAAAAAAATGTGAAGATTTGCATGAATTGTTTGTAACTTCGTTCCATGTTCCTTTACATTTTATTCAACATAGTTCAAATCAAATGTCTATACCTATAAGACATTAGAGTCGAGACAGTTTTATTAATAGCTGAATTTGAGTTGCCTACAATTACTAAATAAATAGAGACCTGCAGATGAGTCACCTTTTGTAATGATGATAAAAGATAGTCCGAGTATTTTATGTTACTAGTGAAATTGTATTGTAAGGAAGTGTTCTGATTGTTTTGAAATATTTTTTTTGCAATCACATTTAGAACTAAGATAGAACTCAGTAAGTGGTTCAACAAAATGAGATGTCTTTACATTTCAATAATGAACTACATCAGTTTCTAGACAATACTTTCCTTCATATAAAATATGAGCAATTTGAACAGTGAGCATAAATAATATTGTGTAAAGAAAACTCACGTGTATGATTTGAATTATGCAAGAGTTATTCACAATCTTTTCCCGACAGACTTTTGGAATTGAGGATCTTGATAATTTTTAGAAGTGGAAGAAGCTAAACATTCTTACTCGAAATCAAAAAATTTTCACTATTGAATTGTTTCGGTTGAAGACACCCCATATTTTAGTACTTAGCCCAAACAATATTAACCGTGGCAACTGAAAAGTTTAATCTCCAGAATGAAAAAATAAAGATTCCTCGACATAGATTCAACAAATTTTGTGTTTATCTGACGATTTAACAGTTCCGGTTCCAGTTTTTTGAAACTGCCGAACTCTACGACCAGTCGAAGGTAGTCTGTCTGGCTAAAATTGACTGAGAGAAAATGCCTCCTAAACCTTGTAAGACAGTTTTCCGACCATAACTCGAAATTTCCGTTGACATAACGTAAAAAGTAGACAGTTTTCTTTCTTAATTTTATAAAAACTAACAAATAAAATTTAATGTATTCTTATTTTGTAGTAAATATTTATTTCGAAAAATTTTATTAATTTCTTTTAAGAAATGCAAAATATGTACAAACAATTGTCTTGAATGTTTACATCCAGGTTCATATTGTCGTCAATGTAGATATCCAATGGCACTTGATACATTAACACATCGATGTTTATTTTGTTGTACAACAAATATAACAACAAATAATTGTTGTCAATGCCCATCATCATGGGATGGTAAGAAAGCATTTAAAATTCTCTATACTTCAATTGAAAAACAATTTTTTTTTAATAAAGGTTTTTGTCTTCATCCACTTGTAACACCATCAATACATATAAATAATTGGCTAAGTTCATCGATTGATGTAATGCGTAATAAATTTAATGATTTAGATGATTATTATCAAAAATTTATTATTATTGTATTAGTTATATTTTTTATTAGTATTATATTATGTTTAATTATACTTAGCCTTCGACAAATATTTAATTCACGTTTAACATCAAGACAAGAACATGCAAATGTTGAATATGTTATGTTACAAAATGTTGATGATCATGATGATGATGAAATAAAATCAATAGAAACGAATGGTCATACAAAAAAAATCCCACCGTCTGACACAACTATTTCAATTACTATAGCGGAAGAGACTTGAAAAACAACAACAACAACAAGTCTGGTGTATTTTCTTGTTCTTTAAGTTTTGTTGTTAGATTTTCCTTTTTTGTTAATGTCTATTTTAAATTGTAACAGTGACTTGATTTCATTCCAACATGATCTCTTTTTCTTCTTCTTTTTTTTTTGTTTTTAATCAATGTCTTTCATATAAAGAAAAAAAAACAGCAAAAAATTCTTAATATATAGACACTGTTGATTCTTGATTTATTAATAATGTACCGACAAAAATAAAGAATGCAATATGTAAAACTAATTTATGAGTGTTCATGTTCATTGATAACAAAGCGATCTCTTAATTATTCTAGATATTTATACATATCTAATAAAGTTCTTTATCATGATCGTATTTGTGTTTAATTGTATATGTTTAAGTTAATAAATTTCTCCTCTTTCTATCTTTATTTTATTTCCGATAATAAACACACACATCTAGGAAAAAAAAACAGAAAACTTGTTCACTCTTTCTATCTGTTTAAAATATGAATGAAATATTCGATCATCTCTTCACACACTTGATCATAATAAAATAATTGCACAAATGATATAAATGTTATTTTTCATCATTAAGATGTTCAATGCTATCGGTTATTGTTGTTGAAGGCACAATTTGTGGTCTAAGTGCTGTTAAATTAAATAATGAAGTGGAATGATTAGGACTAGAAAATACATATGAAATGAACATATTTTTAATATGAGAAAAAAAATAATCATAGTACCGCGTTGTTGAGTATGAATAATGATCACCTTGTGTTATGGCTAATCGATCACGTACTAATTGTTTAGCAACCTAATCAAAGAGAATGATATTCTATTCAATGGTTCGATCAAAGTTAATAAATCATGAAATTAAGAATCTCAATACATATCTAAAATTGATGAATAAATCCATTTTAGACTAGTATCTAGCACGGGTATGGCATGTCGAAACTAATCACCACTCGATAAATACTTTCACAGTCATAATAGAGTTTTTGAAATTTTATTTTATATAAAAAAGTATACTATTCAGTTTTTTTGGCATCTGATCAATTTCGTTAAGTATACGTTTGCTTGTTACTGATGACGCGGGAATGAAACGCAGTGGTGCTAGTGCTCAATATCATAATTATGGATACGCATATGAATGCTTTTTAATTATCATCTGTAGATGAATTTTCATTAAAAACGAATTCTTTTAGTAAAACAAGATCGCTTTCCAATTGCGTAACATGTTCTCAAGTATAGTCGAACTAGTTTTCACTTCTATGCTTTTATATAAATGACAGTTTGTACAAGTAAAAATATTTTCAACCATCGAGATCTCATTAATTGTCGGAACGAGTACGAACATGAGACCATGCTCTGAGCCAAATGTCGAATACCCAACACTATTTGAGACCTATTCTAAAGATCTACTCATCGTTGAAATATTTATCTTTTTGAAATCCAATTGAATCTCGACATTATCTTTATGTTTTCTTTGATTTCAATTACATGAGTCAAAATTAAATCATAATTATCTCATACTCGTCTTGATGCTTCAATAGCTTGTTCTTCTGCATCATGTAAACGTTCTTCTAATGCTTTTATACGATTCGCATTTTTTGTAAGTATTCGATCCATCTAAATAAATAAATAGACACTTTTCGAATGAATATTAAAATTAATGACTTAACAAACTTCAGCATCTTTTCGTTTAACATCACCGATTTCTGATTGTAATTGTTCATTACGTGAGCGTAAATTATCAATTTTTTGTTTTAATCCATTTATTGTTGTTTCACTTTGACTAGCTATCGTGTGACATTCCTCTTTATATCTAAGATAAACAAAAAATGAAAGTGTCGATTAATCAATGATAATCATCTACAGCTCGAAAGTATTGACACAAAATATTCGCTCATTTTCCACTATTTTTCATTATCTCTTTTTGGAAGCTTCTACAAAATCCACCCAATTTCTGATTCACATTCACCATTTCGTTTTCAGAGATCAAACAAATTAATGCAATATCAAAGTAATTAGTGAATAGGATGCATATATCTGTAGAAGAATTACATATTCATTTAAATATATTGTTTTCTAGATTAATATTGTAATATATATATATTGTTTGCTTTGTATACAAAATACTTGAGTTCTTATCCGGACCAACATTACCCTGGCCTCCGATTGCGAATTTTAAAAAAAATAGGAATCCTTAGAGGATCAAGTTTGGCTAATATATAGGATTTTCGATAAAAAACGGCAAAAATAAAGGATTTATTATACATTGTTTCCGCTCAATCGTCTGGTTTTGTTAATCTCTCTGCTCGAAACTTTTTCTGCTGGAGCTAGCATGAACAGCTCGATCGTCATCAGGATTTTTATCTAATTTTTTTTTCTACAGAAATAAATAGCTATTTCGAACATCATTAAAAGATTTACTAAAAAGACTTTTCTCATAAATCAATAAGTAACAAAAAAAGTAGGTCATAAACTTCGAAAAACTGAACCAATGAAAAAACCGCAAATACTATTTTTCATATTATAAAGAGAACGGTTAGATAAGGTCGTAAATTCGCTACCCTTTACTTATCATTTTCAGCATAGCAGAAAAATAAAACTTTAAATTCTGCAAATTTCTGTATATTTTTCTTTTATTNTCGAAAAGTAGAAAAAGTACTTAAAAAGGATCACTTATAAGTACCTTTGCCTGCTTAAAACAAACTTTTGACAGTACTAAAAAGTTACTTTTTGGCTACATTTTTTTACATGGATACCACACACTAAATGCGTTGTTCAACGTCTAAAGTTTATAGCAAAACATACAGCTTTCCGGTCATTTCCTAATTTTTTTGATAAAATAGGAATTTTAATCGAAATATAGGACAAAATAAAGGATTTTTCAAAAATATAGGTATTATAGAAAATATAGGACGAATCGGAGTCCAGACATTACCCTAAACTAATTGGTCTGATTGATAATAAGAAACACTACAGAGCGAAGGTCAGAGTGTCGTCAGTCTGAAGTAACATCTATACTTTATTGATAAATAATAATGTAAAATGAATGCTGAAAACAAGTTTGTGATTATAAATACTGTCATATAAACTCAATCAATAAAAATTGTTTCGCATATTGAATTTGATAGATTTTCATTGAAATACAAAATTGGCCGAAATCGTACTCTGTACAATCACTATTTAGGATTTAATCTTATTCCAAATGGAAATTCTGAATACATATTCGGAAATAGTGAAAAAGTCTGATTCCAAACTAATTGCTTCTAGCTCTAACTATCTATTTTTAAATGATCGAAAAATAAATGAATATTTTATAGAAAAACTTTCACATGATAGATTATTGTTTTTCTTTTTTGGTGTCTTACTTAACAATCATTCGTTGTTGTCGATTAACCAAATTACGTAATTCATTAAATGTTACTCGATTAACATCATCTCTTTGTGTTAAACGTACTAAACATTCTTTTTCTTTTTCAATTATTTGTTCTTCATGTCTTTTAACCTTAAATATTAGAAAAACAAAAAATAAACGATTCTTAAATATAAAATCTTTGATTTTTTTGTTTTTTTACTAATTCAGCCATTCGTCTTTGTAATAATGTTTGTTCATTTTGTGTTGATGATAATCTTTTTTTTAATTCATTTAATTCATTAAATGTTGCTGTATAATCAAGAGTCATTTTATCAAGATCATTTGATACTTTTTGCAATCGTTCAGTTAATTCTTTTTGTTTATGTTCATGATTTTTTTTGTCAGCTTCATATGATTGTTGAAGCATTTTAAATGCTTGTTGATTTTGTTCAAATTTTAATTGTGATTCATCTCGTTCACGTTCAGATTGAAAGCATCGTTTAGCTAAATCTTCATTATCTAAAGCACTTTTTTCTAAATTAAGACGTCGTTCTTGTAAAATCTATTAAACAAAAAGAAAAATAATTTTTCTTTTTATTAATTTAATATAACCTTTTCTAATTCATCTTCGACAGATCGTTTAGCTCTTAAACATTTATCAAATTCAATTTGTTTTTGATTTAATGCCTAAGAAAATAGATTTATGTTGATTACAAAAATAATTTCTTTTTTTACCGCTTCCATATTGTTATATTCTTCCATAATTCTTTCTAAATTATCATTATATTGTTGTCGTACATCTTCAACCTAAGTTTTGTGTTTAAATGAATATTTTCTAATGTAAAAATTTTAAAAAATTAAAGATTTTCATACAGCGGTTCGTGTTTTAACAGCTGCTTGTTCTATAAGTTGATTGATTGTTCGATGCATTTGTTCATGTTCAAATTGATTAGAATTAGTATCATGAGTATGATCGATTGTAGTATGCACATGATCATGTTGTTGTTGTAATTGATCTATTGCTTCAGCAAGTTTTTCTTGTAGAGAACGACTAAATATAAAAAAAGAAATAAATATTGATGATGTATGAATAAGATCATATAATATTTACTTTTGTTGTGTTAAATCTTTTAATTTCGATTCCATATCATCTCGCTGTTGTAGAGCATTTTCTTTTTCTTTTGCAGCATGTTCAAGTCTAGTAAAAGTCAAAATATCATATAGCTAGAAATAGAGAGTCATTATTCAATCCTGACATGATCTGTCGAAGGTCCGTACGGACTTCAGCTTGTTTCATTACAATTGTTATAAGCACACAATATTAAATGAACCTGCTCATCTTTCAGATATGCTTTAGTGAAGACTACTAGCGAATACTGTAATAGCTGCCAATTGTGCTCAACTATTATTTATGTGAGTAGGACATCCCGAAATATATGTGAACACTGTTGAATATCTTAGTACAGTACATTTATAAGATCAATACATACAAACACAATTGTTCTTCTTATGTAGAGCAGTTCAAAAGGATATTTGAATAGTAAATAGTGAGGTATGTTTTCAAAGCCTCGAAAATAGACTAGATTAATATAGTTCAAACTAACTTCTGTTCTGTTCTTGTATTCAATTACTCACGAAGGAACATCGCCAACTGTCCAATCCCTTTTGAGTTCGGACTTTGTGCAAAAGATAGATCCCCGTGAGGTATGAAAAATCCCAAAATATTAAATCCCCTTAGGCCTTCCGCCCAAAATTATAGGCATTTTAGTGGAATTTTAGCCTATGGCGTGGTATATACCAATAAATTGAATGACGGTATTTCGACCTGAGATTTTGCCGACAGGCAANGTCATTTTATTTAAAGATTTCATAAATATCGAAACCCAAGGCATCTTTTAGTTTGTCATTTTTTATAAAACATTTTATCTTTAAAACTATTAAAGATTATAGTATTCGATTCTATCTCTTCAAAAACTTGTATTTAATCGTGAGTATTTTCTTCAAATAACCGGTAACGTCTTTCACAAAGATGTAGTAAACTAGTCAAAAAAAAATGAATCGTAGATTACAGAGTTTATCTTATTTCTTTTTTCTTTATATTTTGAATCTTTAATTGTATTGGATGATACGTGCCTCCACTGTTGAGAACCTCCTTCATACCTGCTATATTAAAAAATTAAATGAGAATGTTTTCTGCATATAAATTTAAAACGAATTAAGAATTTTTGATTATGAAAATACATCTATGGCATCGCTATTGTTTTGGTCAAGATCTTGGAGAAAGATATTCAGGTTGTTATTTTTTTCTTTGATGTTGACATTTCAAAATCTTGGTACAGATCTTATCAAGACCTTCGATACAGATCAATCAGACATAGTTGAGAAATATAACTACAAATTATCTTTCCAAGTTCTTATCAAAATTTTACTTACGAAATCCCAAGATTTTCAGGTCTTGCTTACAAGATGTTTGAGCCGGGAAGCAAAAAAGTGCACATCATTTCTGAGATACATCATAATTTTGTTTAATTTGAATATGATTACTTAATTGTCGATTGAATATTTCTAATTCTTTAGTTAAATAAAAAGTATTTTAAAATAGAGTAAACAATAAAAGAGTGACCTTGTTTATAATCCATTTGTGCATGAATTGAGCTATTTAAGCATACTGTCGACACGTTCATCTTTAGGAAGTAATATTGATGAATTGGTGATGAACGAAACAAACGATTCAAATGAAGAAAAACAGATAGATAAGTTAATGGTTGAGTTGATCATAGGTGAGTCAATAGTCTATGACCGAATTTTCATGAGTCATCAAATCAATGTCCAATGAAAAATCCAATGATGCATTAAAGATGAAACTCATTTTTAGAAGCTCATATTTCTACACTCTAAAAAATCAAGACACATGAAGTGTATAAATAAGACGATTCGCTCGTCTAAGCAAGACGCTTAGCGCTATTTCTGATTTGTTGGTTAAAGACTAATTTAGACACTTCAAGTGTCCGCGGATAACCGATTTGGAACACTTGAGCGTCTTAATCGATCCTGATTGGACTATTTACACCAATCGATTTCAGAGTCTTAGTACTGTCTTTTCTAGACACTTGAGCTATCTATGACTTCTTGGCTCTGGATAAAACATATGATTTAAATATTTTACCTAATGAAGAATATTTTCAATGAGCGAATTTTAAAAAATTTCATCTTCAATTGGAGCAAATTAAAACTTATAAAAAATTTTAAAAAATTCCTTAACTTATTTTTCTTTTTAAATATGAACCAAAATTGCAAACTCTCTATGTTCATCAAAATAATATATTATCAAAATGTTTTTTTCTAAATAAATATGCCAAGTTTGCAATTTTGGCTCATATTTAAAAAGAAAAATAAGTTAGGGAATTTTTTAAAATTTTTTATAAGTTTTAATTTGTTCCGATTGAAGATGAAATTTTTTAAAATTCGCTCATTGAAAATATTCTTCATTAGGTAAAATATTTAAATCATATGTTTTATCCAGAGCCAAGAAGTCATAGACAGCTCCAGTATCCGAAAACGTTTTTAACAAATAAATATTTAATAAAAAAATGTTTTCAATATAATGCTGAAGTTTAAAATTAAATATTTATTTTTGATCTATTTCATTATGTTTAATAACTAATTTTAAATTTTCTTTCGTATTGATTTTCCAGTTCATTTGAATGATGACCTTTGTTTCGACATGACGAATTTATAATAGTTTGGTGTAAAACAATTTGCAAGAAGTTTATTATCTGAAAAAAAAATAGAGTCTTGTGTCATAAAAGAATAAAAAAAGATCTTCAGTTTCATCAATATCTATATATTTGTAAAACCATTTCAGACTTGATGCAAGATTAAAAAAAATCGCGAAAAAACAAACAAATATTTCATCTTAATATAATATAAAACGAAAATACAAATCTAGTTGAAGTCATACCTGCATAATGTTAATTACTATTTTCTTTTGAGTTTTCAACAAGCATTAAAAGTAATTTATGAGTAGGCAAATGATTGAGATTCATATATACAATAACAAGAAGTGCTAATATTTTATGTAGACCGGTAATACCAACACGAATATGCATTTTGTATGGCAAGTTTTTTATAAATATAAAGGATTTTTCAACACCTGAATTAGCAGATGGCACCATTAAAACTCCAATTTGAGGATGAGAATCAGACAATCCATTCTAAATAGACAAGGATCAAAAGTTTAGTTTAAAAGATTGTAATTATTTTACTTTAAAAAATATATTTGATTGATTAAGATCATTACATAAGTTTTGTATCGCTTGGAAATCTCTTTCAGTTAACTGCATTGAAAAAGTAATTGAAAATAATCTGATTAATGTAACAAAGATACTTACAAAATGTTCATTTGAAATTGAATATTTACGAATATGTGTATCAAGTAATGTACGAGCTTCATGTTCAAGTTTTTCATATGAAAATAATTTATTTTTTATCAATGAATATTCATAAATTAACTGAAACATTAACTTCAAGCAACGTGAAAAACAACAAGAATAATCAACTGGTTAACTTTAATGACCAATGGTTCATATTATCTTATTGAATAATAAAAAAAAAGAGGTTGCTGATGAACTTAATTTAGAAAAAACAAAGCCTGATAAGTAAAACAAAATAATAATGTAACAGTTCAATTGATAAAAAAATCGACAATTCATAGCGTGCTCAAATCTGCAGGTAGTTAGCTGTAAGCCAAAAAGATGTATGATAGGATTCGCTGAAACAATTTAAGACACATTCGTGTCTATGCACTCATGTGTCTTAAAATAAGACAGTTGATGCGTCTTGATTAGACTTAAGACGGCTGAAACGTCTTGTTAGACGCATGGCATTTTTTACAGTGCGTTTGGTTCTCAAGGAAGCCATGTTCAAATTCTTAGCCTGTCTATTAGTGTTTTTTGGTTGCGAATTATATGATTGGCCGATTTTCGACCAATAAAATTTTTTCTTCCGTCGTGATAATGCGTCCGATTGTGCTATCTTCTCATCGATCAATATTGTCATAGTTTGAATAATTTTTTTTTGTATCATAATAAATAGAATGTGAATGATTTTCATAGATTTTATTGAAAATTAAGTTCAATTATGTTAGTAAATTCTAGTATAATAATTTCTGTTTATTCTAGATAGCTTGAAAATTTTTATTATCTTTTTGCACCTATTATGAAAATATAATAACAAAAATATTACAATGTTTTTTCTCTTTTCGCTGGAGCATGTGTCAATGTTTGTTCGTACATTTATGTAAAAAAAAAGGTTCTCTTCATTTTATTACTAGAATAAACACATGTCTACAACAAATATAAAAAAAAAACGCTCTACTCTAAATGTAATTAGAGTAATGGCATATTTTTTCGGATGGTTGTCAACAGTTATTAAATAGAAAACGTCTAGATGGAAATGGATAAGAATTAATATTATAAATTGATAATATCGGTCAAGAACACGAAGTACTTCAATGAGATTAGAGTAAAGAAATAGATTAACATTCTTTTCTATTTAGTATCAAGGACTGAGAATGAAAATTAATTAAAAAAAATCTACAACTGATTAAATAAGCTCGAATTGATTGGAGAAAACTAATTGATCAAATCAAAATAGGCATAAAGAACATTTAATCGAATCGCAACCCAAAAGACTATACAAAATTTGATTTGAAAAGATAAATTAATCGGTTTCGAGAGCAGTTGACTTTAAAAATAATCTATGATAATGCTGACGAACGATCAGTCATTGATTAAATCAAATTTACTGATAAGCAGAATACATATTTTTCAGATCAATCATTTTCTATATCTGATCCGAAGTTCTCAAGTGTTATTACGATTGATATTAAATACTTTTTGAATGATTTCATTTGATAGATTAAGTGGTCGCTATCTCAAAAAAAGTCAATTTTCTTGAAAAACATCACAGTTAAGAGTAGCTCGAGGTCTGATTTTGCATAAATGACAGGATTTATTATCTGTTATCTCATTTTTTCAGATAAAGTGAGAAATCTTTTTCGCTATTGTCGTTTTTCTCGATCATACATACCAGAATTCTCGAAGAAGCTTCATTGTAGCCAATGACTTGTTGTCTTGTTTGGTAGACCACGTTAAGATGTGGAGCATGAGAGAATCCATTTTTCAATTAAGCTTTGTAAATATAATGTAAAAGAGTACTTTTATAATTAAAGTACTTTTTTGAGACCTTGAGATTTTCTGCCCTTAAGAAGTGTTTAAAAAGAAGATCTCTGTCATGCTCTTTCAAATAGAAAAATTAAGTCTATAGAATGAAGGCACTTAGAGAAATTTGAGTTACTAAATGAGTTAATTTTGGCCGTTATTAATTGAATATCTCCCGAAAACATCATGAGCCGCAATACATCCTGAAAATTTCATGCGATTTGAATGTTCCTAAACTAAGATCGACTTATGAAAGGGAAAAGTGTTATAATATTCTACTGTTAAAAAAAGACTAACGACTACTAGTTCGTGAATTCACGGTATATATTGCTATTTGAGTGATATACATCGAACAAAACGAACTGTTCAAATACCCACCTATTTTCAAATTTGTGTTTTTCCTTCGTAGTATACTCGTCACAGCGTGTATCGAAGGCGTTTCTGTTCTTATCTTCAATAAAAATAAATTTAATCTTTTCTTTTACGTTATTCTCTAAGACATCATTCTTTTTCTTTTTTTGCAAAATAAGAATCGAATTAAACAACATTCGACCTCAAAAAATTTTTTCTCTAATCCACATTCTGTAACATAGCGAAAAAACCAAACAAACCTACATCAATTTCAAATATTTTCTATTTTATTCATAAGAGACAAAAAGAGGCACGCATGTGAGAATATTAATATTCAAAGAGGAAAATATCAAAAGACAAATTTAAGTGAAGACTGCACAACACCAAACATACAATGACTCATTAGAAAAAAAAAACAAGAACAATAAACATACAGAAAATGAATAACAAAAGACAAAATAACCGAAACAAACGGATAAATTTATATGTATATATATGATAAGAAAGAAAAAAAAATACACTACATTTTTCTCTTTTTGTTTTATTTTTCTTTCACTAGTACCACAGTTGCTGTGCTAGTTTTTTCATGTGACAAGATATAGTAAACAATATAACACAGAATAGAAAACAAAAGACCATGAGAAAAATTAAACCTTATGTTTGAAATTAAATATAATTCTTTTTCAAACACGTTTTGATTGAATCTGTTGAGCTGCTTGACTGCGTTCAGTTATAATCATTCGTGCCTGATTTTTACGTGTTATTGTAATCTGACATGGACCAAGTAAAAATGGTTCACCATCAATTTCCATCGGTAAATCTCGTCGAATAGTTAATTTTATTTCATTTCCTAAAATTATATATAATAATCTTGAAGGAAAAAAAGAAGAAGATGAAATTATTTTTTTTATACCTTGTGCTATTCGATGACCACGTCTTCCTAACCGAATTCTTGCTAATTCAAAATGTTTAAAACCAATTATTTCTAAATAACCATCAGAACAACTTTGTTCACGAAATCGATCATCATCAGCTTGTGATCTTGCACACCAAAGAGTATCATAAACACCTTGCCATGGATTTGTTCCAGCTGCATATGATGCTATATTTAATATAAGTATAGCATCAGGACGAAAACGAAATAAATCTTCATCCATATTTCTTCCATCAACATGTAATTCAAAATAATTTGCTATATTTCCAAACAAATATCGACGATCAAAAAATGTATTACTAATAGAAGAAAAACAAAAGTATTTAAAAAAGGAAGCATTAAGACGCTTGTGATAAAAAAAAAGAACAATCAATCTTGGCTCAGATATATATGTAAATAGTATGAAATTTTCAGCCCTATACAATCATGTTTTCGCGACATATTTAACTAATTAGAGTCAAAAATAAATCATTTGGTAAGCCAAACATCTCTGTAGTGCTTCATTCTATTGACTTAATTGTTTTTAATGTTTGAAATAGCATGAAAGAGTTCTTTTTTTTTAGATTCTTATTGTTGAAAGTGAAAAAAGTTTAATGTCTAAAAAATAGCGCTCTAATTATAAAAGTACTCTTTTACATAATAGTAACAATGCTTAATTGAAAAGACGAGCTCTGTCATAGTGTGCATCTTAACATGATCGTTCAAACAAAAAAACCAAGCCATCCACTACAATGAATTTTCTTCGAGAATTCTGGAATACGCAATCGAAAAAAACATAAATAGTGAAAAAGATTTTTCACTTTAAGTAAAAAAGAAAACAAGGTGCAAAAGAAGAAATCATGCCATTTATGAAAGATCACACCTCAGGCTATTCTCAGTTTTCATGTTTTTTTACGCATATTGGCATTTTTTTTTTGAGGGCATCGCTTACGAATAAAACGTACCAACTAATACAACCATAAGCTAATTTATTAAATACTCGATTAGCATATCGACGTGGACTTGCATTACGTTTTTCATGAAAATCAAGAGCTATCTATAATAAAAAATTTATAGATTTCATTTTTTTGTTCGTAAATTATTTAGAATAATTTACTTGTGCATCTGCACCAAAACTAAGATAATTATTAAAAACAGGTTGAGGAATCTAAAATAAACAAAAGAATTCTTTTATTTTTTGAATTTCATATTTTTTTTCATAACTCACTTTTAAACTAGCAACTCCAGTACGTGCAGTAGGTTTAACATCAATTTGCCATCGATCAAGTAAGCGTGTCTCTGACCTAGCTAATGATTGTATACATGCTGCTAAATCTTCACCACGATAACCAACACCCCAACCAAGAAATCTAGCCATATCATTACCTGTACCTAATGGAATAACACCAACACTAACAAAATCCATATATTGCATTTGAGATATATCAAGTGCTGATAGAACCCAACCAACTGTTCCGTCACCACCACATGCTATTGAATAAAAAAGTAAAAAATATTATTTAAGATACAAAACTAGACAGATTAGAAAAGCAAACCAATAATTCGTAAATTTTTTTCATGTTGATTTTCTTTTAAACCTCTTTGTGGTCCATGATCTTGTATTAGATCATAAACATTTGGTTCACCTATTTGTGCTCGTAATTGTTCAAATACGACTTGACCTTGTAAACCGCCACTAAAACAGAAAAAAAAACATAATATTCAATAAATATGATTGTCATCAAAACAAAATAATATACGATTTTGGATTAACAAATGCTATAATTTTTTCTCTATATGCATTGGTTTCAGTCACTTCTAATAACGGTGTTTCAACTGCTGTTGAATTGTCATCACTCGGTGGATTCATGTTGGTGTTTGTGATTGTATGTATTTGTAATAAACACTGGTGTTTTTCACTTATATTATTATTTTAAAATATTTTTGACACCAACTAAGATGAAACATCTTCAAATAAAAAAACAAAAGAATCAATGATTTCAATAAGATAAAAAAAGAACACTAAAACAGAACAGAAAAAAAGTTGTCTTTTGTTCTACATATATCCGATAGGCGGTAACGTATTATTTACTATATTCTAATTGGTTCACTTTTAGCCACCATTTTTGTCGTTCAGATTATTCATTTTTTTTTGTTTTTCTTTCTAAAATTCATTTGATGAAATGAGTAAAAATGAAGTTACTACTCTTATATTTGAGTCACCTGTTTGATATCTACAAAGAAAAAGGCAATCCATTATTTTATGTTTTCTGTTTGTTTACTGAAACTTTCTGTGAAGCCAACAGCTGGCAACACTTATACAAATTCAAGATCATACGAGAGATCACTTACAGATCAACCGCAAGGAATATATTAATATTATTTTTTCTCCTCTTTAATGATTCATGGCAAATATTATCATAACATTTTTTTTTAATATCACTTAATCATTACAATTAATCATACAGTATTTTTTTCATCATTATCTTAAGTCGAGTTTTATATATATTTAACGAAAAACATGCTCATAAACATGTCCAAATCATCTACAGTGTTACGATGATTAATAATACACAGACGAATGCAGAGTCGATTATTAATATATGTAGCAGATGAAATTACATATATCGTTTAACTAAATACTAGTAATAAGTTCTTTATTAAATATATTCATATTCAATCTTATAAGCCGATTGTTATGATAATTCACTACGTAAAGCAAAAAGAAACATATATTTCTTGTACAACGTCTTTAGAAAACATTGATTAAAGATAATTAAAATAAAGCTACTTGTGAATGTCAAATACTAAGGAATTAGCTTGCTGAATACTTAATGTAAGATATCGACGTTTCAGATTACAAATTACTAAACTAATAAAAGGTACTATTAATATGAAATTGCATGTTTTCACTATGAGTAATTAATGAAAATTCAAGAAATATACTCATTCACCATACTGAATGCGAAAAAAAAATCGAATAAAAAATTTGAATTATTCTGTTTACAGATATTTACATTTCTGATAATACAAAATCAAACTAAAACTTGTCTTGTATTAATGGTTTTGTAGTGTTATTTTAAGTTTATGTATTTTAATGAAAAACATATTTTGGTCCATTATTAAGTATTTGTTGGCGAGCTATCGCCATTGATGTTCCACTACTCACATAATCATCGATAAGTTCTTTAAGAAAATCGACTAATTCCCTTATCCATTGAATCACTATATGTTCAATAGCTGCAGCACAAGAAGTATCACTACATGGATTTATATTCAAGATTGAAAAAATTATATTCGTCAAACCAACATTTAAGGTACCAAAGCTAGGTGCTCATCTCCAATATCGAGGATATGTAGTACTTTTTGAATACGGTATAACCTACATGATCTTCTTGCAATATATATAAAATAACGATTTATCGTGTTTAGGAAGAGAATCTTGTTCAAATATTGACTAAAATTGGGAGTTCAAAAATCTTCAACATCCAAATTTGTTCTATTCTCTAATAATATAGAAGAAGACTTTAATTCATTAATTTCATTGATCTTTCTAAAGATATATGATTTATCCAACATCTGTTGGATTAACTTATTTAATGATATTTCTTTCTAAAAGTAACTTCAAGTACAAAAGTCCGCCGTTTTCCACTTGAGAAAACGATTTAATTATCATTTTTATTATAAACAATTGATAATTGTACAGTTTAGTATATTATTTTATTAAATCTTTCTTGAAATCACTAATAAGCATAAACAATGTATACTTCTAGTCAAACGTGTAAAATACAATTTAATTCACAGTATGTTACTTTACAGGCAAAATAGAAATCAATGATGGAACCTTTCAATTCTTCCAAATATATTATGATATGTATAAAAACGAGTGTAATGAAAACCTTTACAAGTTTTTATATTAATTTCAAGTTTCTTGGAATATAATATTAGCATTGATACAATCTCTTGACATTTTATGATACATTTAAAAAATTTCAATCTATTTGAGTGCAGTTGTAAAATAATGAAACATTTTTCTGAAAATTTAAGTTTTTAAGAACCTCTTACGTTTTATGAATGTAATCAACCCAAGGGAGAAAAAGCGAGACTTCAGTTTTTTGAAGTACAGTGAAGTACGCACTCTTAAAGTCTCACCTTTTCCCCCTTGAATTAACCTCAAAACGTTTCAGAATGGTACAATGTATAGAAGTTAATAAACAAGAAACTTTTGTAAGAACATTTATTGGGTGTAAAAAGTCAAAGGAAAATTATCAGAAAACTCCGTTAAATATTTTAAAACAATATTTAACGTACGAGTATTGAAACGTTTTCGTTCTCTAACTATTGAAATTCTCCTACAATTGCTTGCCTTTGATAGTGAATACATCATCGTCATTGAGAGACTATTTCTTTTTTTATTTACTTCAAAACATTTTCGAGAAAACTGGGTAGCATAGGGCTAAATAGGACATCAAACCTATCTATCTGCTATATTTTTCTAAATTTTTAATAAAAAGTTTTGTTAGTTTTTAGCTGTAACAGAATCTGGATTTTGTGTCGTGATGTTCTAGAGAACGACGAGTAGCTTGAAATTCGTTTGAGCTATATCCGAGAGATCCATGTCTCAAGGTGATACAAACGTTTTTGAATCTTTGATATGAGTTTTTATTCATCTCCAGTAAGTTGCGTAACACGGTGATAGGGCCTTCATATTATGCCCAAAGTAATGGAAACCTTCGATAGGACGAGATTGACTCTCGATGAAATCGTTTATTATTCTTATGTCAATTCAAAACCCATTGCCGAAATTTTAGATCGCTTCACATCGTATTTATGTAGTACTTTGTGAGTTTGTTTTTTACCTACTAAATGTACGCATCCAAAGTTATAATTTTTGGTCGTAATGATCTCGAAACTGAAAAGTCAAAAAATACTGGTTCAAATATGAAAATGAAATGTTATGACCGAGCCCATGCCATTTGTTTTCAATCTTCAACAAGACACTTCATTTTCTCAGAGATTGTCACTCAAAAAAAAGGGAAAGTTTCGTGGACCTAACTATCCTTCAATCTTCGAGATAATAAAATGATGACAAGCTGATCTTATTGATCAATGCTGTATGGGCAGCTGAAAATAGATGATGAATCATATTGATAGTTAAGTAATGAATCCATATTGCCATTTAGTTTTATTTTCTTGAGACATAGCTTGAAATCGTATTTTGTGTTGAGATGATCCGAAGATCAGCGAGTCTTATAATTTTCTTTCGAACGTTATTACAAAACTCCTTATTTTCATATAAACAATTTTTTTCGAAACTTCGATATGAAGCTTTGTTCGTTCTCGATTTGCTCCACAAAATAACAATTTTGAAGTGAGAACTTGTTATTTCGAGACAATGAACATAAATTTTAGCAGCAACAATGATTAGATCTAATGTTGCTGCCATCTTTGAAGTTTTCGTCGTATGGAAGATTGATAGTTGAAATCTAAAATATCTTCGTCAGTTTGGTATTTGATTTGATACTTAAATTGTTATCACTAGACTTGAATATAATTGATCTAATTTGCTTTCTGCTTAATAAAATTGTTAAGCATTGTTGTAGAGGGTCACAAAGCTCAATACGTGTCTTTTTTCTTTCGAGTACCATATATAATAACTATTGCTCAGAAATTCTCATGAAAAATTGTTCTTTATGGTACAACCTATTAAAAGTTTTACAACATTTCCACCATACATTTATAATCAACTACAAATACATTTCTCTTGACATCAACATTCTATTTCTCTCAGTGATACAGAATCAGAATGAATTGAAGATAAAAAATTTAATGAAAATGAATGAAGGTGTAAACAAGAATCTTTGTGCAACAATGCATTACTAATTTTGCCTTTTTGATACAAAATATATTGATTTTCAATTAGTTCAAGACTTGGTCTCTTTCCTAATAACTAATTTTGTCATATATATAATTAAACATGCATGAATCTTATCATTCTACTTTGTACCATATAGGAAAATGTTTCTTCGCTAAGTGAGTCACATCGACCATTTCGAAAGTTTTATAATCTTACAAATGATGAGCATATTTTAGATCTCGAAGAAAACATACAAAAAATGAGCTAATTCTCAAACTGGATATAAGTTACAACATACATAATCAAGTAACCATAGAAAAATATCATAGGCATTATGCTTCGTCTTCAATACAAATTAATGGTGATAGTTTCATTTAGTTATTTTCTAAACAATAGTGTCAGAGTATGGATGCAAAAACACACTTTTTATATCCTACGTCAGGATTGATTGACTTCTCATTTAAAAAAGCAAATCTTAACAAGAATAACAACCTTCTACATATACTTTTATTCGCTTCGTATGACACTGAATTTTCAATTGAGCAGAAAACATCTATTGAAATAAGCACTTGCCATGCGTTTTTCAACAATCATTGTATGCTGTTCTGTTTCTATGTACACACTCATTTACAACAACATAAGGAGAAGAAGAGAAAAACTTCCAGATGTCATAAAAAGAAAGTGAAATGTGACACAATATATGAAATAATGTTACAATCTTTGTTTTAGTTGTTCGTTATCTTGGGACACTAGAGACAACCACGAATTAAAAGAAAAGAAGTGAAATATTTAAGTGAAACAAAAACAAAAAGAATTCGAACGACAAAAATAACCAGATACAAATAGAAACATCTAGAAAAAGATTCCTACATACTATATAAATTCAAGTCATTTTCTTATTCTTTTCTTCACTGATAAAAAACCATGCTCACCATGAAAAAAACAAAAAAGTCGATAACAACAACAACTGATGCTGCTATCACACAATCTGAACATATGAGTATAAAGCTATGACGATCTCATGATGCTCGTATGGTTCAGAACTATTTTGCTCATCTGGCTCGACAGCAACATCGATCTAGAAAACAACAAATATTGCAAGCATGCAATCTCGAAGTTAAAAGAACTAGTTAACAAGGTCAATATATTCACAGATCTCGATGATTGTATCAAATTTATTAGCGATCTCAAAGAAGATAAATTGTTTATGATCGCTTCTGGTGCATTGGAACAAACCACAGTTTCCATCATACATGATATGCTTGAAGTCAGTACAAGTTATATTTTTTGTGAAAATCAAACTCGACATGAAAAATGGACCAAGTAATGACCAAAAATAAAAGGAGTCTTTACAGATATTAATCAGTTTTGTCACAACCAGTAGTGGAACTACCAATGAAAATCTCGATCAATTGGATTCATTGTTCATGTACACACAAATAATGAAAAAATTTTTATTAATCATCGATTTCAACCAACAACACATCGATGAGTTTACTAGTTGTTATCGTCAATTATTCGCCACGAATCGAAAAGAACTGCAAAATGTCGAGAAATTCGAACAAGAATACCACAAACATCTCTCGATTTGGTGGTATATCAATGAATGATTTCTTTATTCGATTCTGAATCGATCATTACGAATGATGAAGGTCGATCTCATCATAAGTATGGGATTTTTTATTCGCGATCTTCACAACCATATTGCTAAGTTTCATGCGCAATATTTTGCTGGACAATCAACTTCGAATTCATTCACTATTTATTGTGATCAAGGGCTGTCGAAGACCGACTTTGATCAATTGATCAAAAGCAAAGATAGACTTTTATCATTTAATAATTTTCTATCGACCAGTAAGCATTGTCAAGTATCCCTCAACTTTGCTCGTGAAACTATGGAAACTTCTGGTCCAATTAGTATTTTATTCATCATAAAAATTGACCCATCCATCGTGTCAACGCCATTTGCAGAGATTCATGATGGCAGTTAATGCGAATTTGTATTGGAACAATGAAACAAATCGATGGAAATAATAGTCTTTGGGAAGTGGATTTAACATTGACCATTGACAATGATGCAGAATTACAAACACTAAGTGAACAGATGTGCAAAGAGACCTATCCTGAGCTCGAAGGATGGGTGTGGGTGTGTGTAGGCCAGTCTGCAGTAGAAACACCCACCCACACTCACCCACCCACACCCACACCCCAAAAGAACTCGAAAACTCCCAAAAACTCTTCCTTAAAATTATCCGGATTTGGCTACTTCTTACAACAACATTGGGTGTGTTTATAGAAACATGGGAGATTATTCGAATGTCCTTTCCTTTTATGAGCATGCACTGAATATTTTACAACGTTCAATACCTGAAAATCATCCTAATCTTCTTGTTGTACGCAAGAGCCTCGAATATGTAAAAACGAAATTGTAGTTTTTTTGTTTTGTTCAAAGAAATAAATGTAATGATGAGATAAGAGTATTTTCATTTTGTGTTCGTTTGAAGAGAAATACGCGCGTACAGGGAAACTCTATCTAATGAAAAACACAATGGAACCGTGTCCACTGTTAAGGGACATGTATTATAAATAAAAGAAATTTACAATTCAGTTTGTATTTCAATTAAAACAGTTTCCATTTCGAATATAAAGCAATTCGAGAGGATTATGGAAAAAGCAAAAGAAAATTCTATGATTCATGCAATGAATTATTCTTTCTGTTCTATTGCTAATATAAATTCATTTTATGAAGGAAAAGAAAAAAGGAGGGAATGGTCATCGATTAAATGATTTATTTCTAGGTATACTTAAATTACTCTTTCTGTTCCAAAGGTAACAGTAATCCAACTATAGATAGAAATAGTTCATTCAATTGATGAGAGAGAAGATAATAATTAAATACATCGAAGACGATGATTTTATATACGATTGAAGAAGAGGCTTTTTCATTTGTTTTGTGTTTTTTTAACAGAAATTCACAGCTAATTATCTTGTTTATTCATATGTAGATAAATATCCCTATCGATTAATTATTTAACATCAGAGAAAAATAAAATAGTTAAGAATGAAAAAGAAAAAACGTTAGTTGCAGTAATATGATTGACATGAACTGAATAATGAACGGACGAAGCATATAATAATGATCATATTAAATGAGTTCAGTTCCGTTGTTATGCGTCGTTCGTTTGACTAGTCTTTGCTTGAGAAATAAAATACGATGCATTCGAATTCAAAGATCGATCTATCAATCTATTCAACAATAATCATCGTTGAGAAAAGTGTAAAAGAATAAGCGTAGTAATTCATTTTTTTTTCTATGATTCGAAATTTTTGAAGTTCAAAATTGTATTTCGATTTCTCGTTCCGTTCTTGAAAGTTCTCTTTGAACAAAAGTCAAACTTCATGTTTTTTTTTATTCTTTGTACTAGCTTCATAATACTTCCAAAATGATCTTTTATTTTCTACAAGAGCTCTAATGCTTGCTAGAAGAAATATTTCTAACATTTTATATAAAACAGGCAAATAAATGAAAATTCAATACAACAAGAAAAACAACAAGTTTCAAATATGTTTATGAGTGCTGATTCGTACCTTATTGATGTTGTCACTATATCAAACTTTCCAGCGAGTATAGAGATCGACTATGAAAGGAAGCAAAAGTTTACAAATGTCATCGAATCAAAATAGCTTGGTAAATTTTCAACATTATATTTGAAAAAAATAAGATTTTTCCAAAACTTTCTAGTTATTTCGTCAAGTAAATATCGTTTTAAGCTAGTTTTTAATGAATGGAAATAGAAACTTCTCAAATATGTCTCTAAGATGTTGACAATACTTTATACATTTTTTAAGTTAAGTATTCAGGATAAATATTAACTATTGGGATTTCTTGATGAAATTATTGCTGTTACAAACGTTCTAGTCACACATGTCATTATTCTATATACTTTCTATTTACTCAAAAATTTTGCGAATGCTGAAAAATTTCATTCTTGTCATTATTATTTTTCTGATTCTTCTCTTGTGAAACTTTATATCTTCTAAGATACTTTGGATCTTTATTTTTCGATTTAGCTTATTGTCCTATTCATTTACCACTAGTCTTTGATTCGTTCGGTAAAATAATTTTCTGCAAAAGACAAGCAGCATTAATACAAAAATTCAAAACGAACTTTTGTAGAAATGTACAACATTGTAGTAAATGATTTTGTTCATGTCATCTAATTACGGTGCACAATAATTAACATTACAAGAACAAGTTATTTGATCATGACCAACTAAAACAAAATGAACGAAAAGTGTTTACTAATATATGCTATGGCAATATGGCACAAACTTTTTTTATATTTAGTCAACATCTTTAACAGTAATCTAACTATTTATTATTATATATTGTTTAAAAAGTTGATTGATTTTCATTCAATTTTCGCATAATAATTTTTATATGTCATTATTCATATGACTGATTTCAATCAGTTGTCGACAAGTATAATTTGATGGTTCATCACTAGCTAAAGCACAAATATTTAATTAAGAAATAAAATTATAAAAGTGCACGAAGAGACGTTTCGTTTCCCTAGACATACAATTTAGAATTAGTTTTTTATTATATTCATCCATTGTAATGAATATAATACAAAGATCAGTATGATGTAATCTGGATGATATCCATCAAACACTTAGTTTTGATATTCATACTATTAATTCTTGTATTTGTTTTTCGCACTTTTTTCAGAAAATGAAGGCATTGGATGCTAATAGCATAAAAAAAATCATAATAACCAGAAAAGATAAAAGTAATGAGGGTACGTTTTTTGAGATATAAAGTCATACCTCGACTTTCAGAGATGTGGGAGTAGATATGAGCGCAGATTTCATCGTCACGGCTACACTCACATACTCCTTTATTTTCTGTTTTATTGATATCTTGCTGCATCAGAATCTTTTCGACAAGAAATCAGATGAGTTATCTGGAAGTGTCTAAAAATATTAGTATAACATGAATTACGCACTATTCTTTGTCTAATGTCCTTACAATGCACTATAGCATGCCATTAATCACAATCATTTTTCTTACTGATTTTATTTGAATGGAAATATTTTTGTAATATGCAATGTTGTTAACGTTTTTTTTTGATCAAATATATACGTATGTCAATTATATTGAAACATTCTCAATGTTTTTTGCTCTAAGCTTAGTTAAGAAGAAATTGACAGTGCAAAATTTAAATTATTAAATACTTCAATATATTCGTTTATACCAGCATTTCGATAATGTATATTAAAATCAAATTATATTTTTGATGGTAATCTATTGCTCTCTTTATATAAAAATTGTTCTTTATTAGTAGTTGATATATATGACTTTCGATTCAAATATTTTTCCAGTTTGTCTAACATTAGTTAGCACTCGATTATATGATGCTTTCATAAAGATCAATATATCGACAAGAACATCCCTATGCATGCAATCTCTGGTTTTGAAGTAACATTTTCAGTGGTAGCCTTCATAAGAAACTGATTCTATTCATTGAATATCCAATGATACTCTTAATCATCATAATTACTAAGAATTTTCCATCTGTGATCGTATTTAGTCGTCCAGAATAATAATAATAAAAAAAGAAGAAGAAAACAGAACAACAGGAAGAAAAAGCGAAAGATCAACGACACGTTAGACGGGCACAGAAGAAAAGGAAATGAATTTTATAAATTGTCTACATTTCGTCATCATCGTCATCTGCTTCTTCCAATGATGCCTAAAAATAAATAATCATAAATTTTTCTTATCAATTAAATATATTATTTACCTTAGCAAATTTTTCAGCATCTTCAAAAATATTTGCTGGTACTCTTTCATGTTTACCATCATTAACTAAATATTTCAATCCAACATAATTATTAAAAATCATTGTTTTTTTTATTTGACTCTACTTACGTTGTCCTACCCAACTTAATTCTAATTCAAACATTCGATCTTTTACTTCATCATGTACTTGATAAATACTAAAAGATTTCAAATGATTTCTATCAATTAATTAAATAATATTTTATATTTACATTTTAGCTGCTTCTTTGACAGCATCTTCCAATTTCAATTCAGATAACTGAAAAGAAAGATAAAAATTTATTTCTAAAAAAAAAAATTCATGATTATATTTTTCCATACTTTAAGTTTTTCTAATTCAGTCTTAGCCGTTTGTTGTGCTTTACCAACTGCAATACCATAATAGCCCTAGAATATAACATAAATTTTTTCTCTATCGAAATTAAAATATTCTTACATAAGTAACACCGGATGGTTCAACACCATATAATTGAGGACCATCACTTTCGTAAGCAGCTAAGAGAATATAACAACCAAATGGTCGAACAAAACCGTATAAAGTATAAGCATGCATATACATCGCAAGACGATCTGCCAAATACTAAATACGAAAAAAAAAAATAACATAAGAAATCATTTCTAAACAAATAATATGTGTGTGTTATACTTACTTTAACTGGAATTGATACTCCATAATCATATTTATATTGTTTAGCTTCATCACGTGCAACAGTTAAAAGTTGTCGAGCATCAGCAAGAAGACCGGCAACAGCCTACATAGAAAAAAATAATAAAAAAAGAAAAAGAAAATGAAAAGACTTTTTCTTTACTAACCATTCCAATATGTTTATCAACATTATGAATACGTTTATTTGAACCTGATTCATAAAGACGTGATGTTACTATTTTTTCAATAGCAAATGCAACACCATCTTTGCATCGTAATGCTACAACTGTTCCACTTGCTTCAACAGCTTTATTTGCATATTCGACTTGAAAAACACGACCGTCTGGTGAAAATTGTGATGCACTTAAATCATACTAATAACGAAGCAGAAAAACAACAACAGAAAATTCTTTTTTCAATGTAATATTTAAAAAATATCAAACATACACCAGATCCAATTGATGACATTGTTTTTTTTTGTTAGAAATTGACAAAGGTTGTTTCTGAATCTGAAATATAACTCTTTTGAAAAAAAAAGACAATCAAAGAAAAAAAACATAAATGCACAACTTATCATATAAACATGTCGATAGGACATGAAAGATTTTGATTCGTTCGTTTGACTTTTACCCATATTCCATTCTTTCTTTCCATCAAATGAATGGATTTGTCGCTTTTCTTTCTTTTTTTTTTAATGTTTAGTCATCAAATCTGGAAGTAAGATATTTATATCACCAAAAAATCGAAATTTAATTATGAAGTAAGTCAAAAAGAAAGAGAAACGATCATCTATTTCAAAATTTATATCAGTGGTGGTTCGAGAATTTCTGTGAATGAGGGCGATCATAGTCACAAAGCGTGTTTTAAATTTAAATAATAGGTCGTATCAACTTATTTTTGTAAGTTTTCTGTCGAAAACAATTGAGAAATAGTTCGGAAGGAAGGGGCGATCGTTCCCAATGTCCTTCCTCTAAATCCATCAGTGTGTTTATATTTAAAAACGAAAACTTTCTTAAAACGAATATTCATTTCTATTTTTTCAGAACAGAAAAATAACTCCGAATTTAAGAATTAATTTATGCTAGAAAATGAATCTAATTTATTCAAGACAACTTTTTCAGCAATTCTACAATAAAAATAATTTTTTAACAGATTAGTAAATTTCAAAGCTGAATGGAAATGTTAGCCCTAAATGTGAAAGATCTTACTTTGTATCTGAAATCTATTATAAATCTTCCTTTAACGAAGAAATAAATTGAAATTGTTTGCTTAACATGGTAGGTGTGGGAATAACAAAGGTCAATATCAACATCCACATACTTATTAACATATCTTATGGATTGTTGCTTCATTCTATTATTATCTCATTTAGGAAACTTTTGATGCCTTTATGTTATTCATCTATTCTTTGTAGATAATGTTTTCTTTAAAAGAAATTTTTTTTCAACCTCTTAAATGTCAACCTAATATAAATACTTTACATGTACATCGAAATCCGACAACAGGAAGTCAACAAATATTTCTTATTGGTCTCGATGGTCTTGGTGTAGTTGTTGAATATGTTCAAGCAACAAATGAATGTAAAGCATATACAATATCTTTACAAGATTCTCAATGTAAATTGTTTATATAAAACAATTTATTCAATGTTCTATTTGTTTTTTTTTCTATTAGCGGATTGTCGAATATTAAGTATGGAAATATTACCTGTATCAAAGTATAATACATCTCCAGCAATTATTTATGGCTATACTAAAACTAGTGGAATTTCGGTATGTGCTTCATTTTTTTTTATTCATTTTACTTTGTAATTTTGTGTTTTAAATTAGAACAGTGATGATAGTACAAGTTATTATTTTGATCGTGTTCAAATTGTTGATAATAATACAAGTAATAGAATTCATAAATCTTTTTCTATATTGTTTTCTATTTTGAAACATTTGTAGAATCATCGATACAAAATCGTCCATTAACACTTATTGCAAAATTTATGAAAACAATAATGTATGAATATAAATAATTTAATTTAAGTGAATATATGATTTTTAGTACAAAAAATGTCATGACTAATGAAAATGAAGTTATTCTTGTAGTGGCTGGAGATGAAAAATTATCATTTTTTAGTGAAGTAAGAAAATCTTTAATTTAGATTTGTTTTCTTTTTTTTAACGTGAAAATGAAAAAAATAACATTAATTCATTTATATGAAATTTATGATTAAGATATTGATTAGAAATGTTATGTTAGATTTTTATAAGCATTGAAGTTTAGCAAGAGAAATTTACATTCATATAATTATTATCTTGATATATATTCAGATGATTTTTTAGAAAAAAGATCGAATGCTAGATTTTTCTTCTGGACATTATGAGTAGGGATACTTTCTTAGTTGAAAGTTTACAGAGAAAACGTCTATTTTGTTTTTTTTTTAAATAAGATTTAAAACGTATCTCAGTCTTACTAGTGATAAAATAGTTTGGCTTTAAAAATAATACTTTATCGAAATTTGAAAGTATTCGTTTCTAACAAGAAAATCTGTCCAACTATTCAATTGTTTTTCCTTCAAGACTTTGTCATTCGATCAGCCATGATAAGTAGTGAAAAAATTCTGTTTTAGTTTGGTTTTCCAGTATTCACTTGTTGAGTTATGAGCAGTTTACTTGATTTTTGTTCTATGAGCATGGGTTCTCTGAGAAGCTGAATGATCGAAATTTGAGCCTGAATGAACATATCCTTACTAAGATATTTATAGTTTAGAATAACCACCTGATTTAAGCTGTTTTTTTTTTTTGCAAAGGAAAGGCGTTTCTATGACAAGCTGATATCTCGATATGGTTACATTTACCTAAGTGCTCAGCAATTCTATGCTCATAGGGTAAAAATCAAGTAAACTGCTCAAAACTCACCAAGAGAAGACTGGAAAACCAAACAAAAACAGACTTTTCTTATTAGTCACGATGACCGATCGAATGGCAATAATCTCAAGAGAAAAGAGATTGGACTGTTGGAAGTCTTCCCTCATAAATATATGTAATGGCTACAGATGTATGGGTCCAAGTTTTTTCAGTCTTGGTAACTCATTTTCTAGTGGTTCAGGTTATGACCTTGATAAATCTAAGCTGATTCTGGCCTAGAGAAAACTGTTTCAGAATTTATTCGTGTCACATTTTAAAAACTTTTTCAATACTTATTTTCTTTTATTTATCTAGTCGGCGATTAGCACTTTTTAGGTCATCTCTCTTCAGTTATGTTCTTATTAATATGATTTCTAAGATAATTCGCTTGATACCGTAGAATATTGAAGTATCATCTACAGTTTTGGTTGGAAAAACTGTTTTCTTGTAGTCCCAAGCACTGGAGTTAAATTTACTCGGGTATGCCTCTAATAAAGAATTTTATTTCATTAATGTACGATTATTTAATTTGAATAATATTATATTTTTATGCTTTGGAAATTTGAACATATATTTTTGTTATCTAGAAAAATGAACGATTACTTCAAGATATAACAAAAATCATTGATCTTTATCTTCCCGAATTAAAACATACTAGTGGCAAGTAATAGAATTTCTATGATATTATTTGAAACACAAAAGAAATTTCAATTAATTTTTATTTTCCTCAGTTTATGTGCAATGGATCTATTGTTAATATCTGATCCAAAAACCGATCAATTAAAACAACGATTAATTGCTTGTGGTCATTCAAATGGTTTACTTGATTTATATATAACAGATGTACAAGCAGATGGAACTATACAAACAACACAGAAAATACTTGAATATGATAGTTTTATTAGTACTGTTAAATTTTTCTATCATAATCATAAGCCACATGAAAGTAAATATTAAATGAAAGATTGCAATGAAAACTTAAAATAATACCTTTTATTTTCTAGACGAACAACCTCATTTACTTGTTACTAGTGCTCTCGAACCAGCCGTTATTTATCGGTGAAAAAAAATCTTTGGAAAATTTTATTTTTTTCGAAAAACATTTTTTTTTATTAATAGAAATGTTTCGATAAATGGTTTAACTGACCCAGTTGTACTTTCTGGAACTGATTCGCAAGATTGTATTACATCAAGTTGCGTATGTGATATTGATCTTGATGGAAAAAATGAAATTTTATTAGGTACATTTGGCAAAGCATGTTTTATTTGTCGAGTACCAATAGATAATTATAAATTAAATACAGTTGATGGTTTATCATTTATTGGTGAAACATTTCCTGTTTGTCGAGTTTTATCATTAGCAGCATCAGCATATGGTATATTAGCATTTGATTTTACAAGCGATGGTCTTGATGAAATAATTATTGCAACAACAAAAGGTTTACATATTTATCAATTAGACTTAAATGAAGTTGTTAAATTAATGGAAAATCGTTTAGAAAAGAAAAACAATGAAAATGAGAGTTTATTAGATGGTCATTAGTTTTAATTCTTACTTTTGTTGTTTTAGATAGATTTTTTTAAGAAGTAAATAATGTCACTCGAAATTGAATCAACTGAGTAAGTTTTCAAATAAAATTTAGAAAAGATATGAACATAAAATTGATGACTTCAGTAAGTCGAACTTGTTTTACGGACATAAATTCAAATTTATATTTAAACTTAACATAACAGATTCTAACAATCATATTTTAATATATTATCATCGAATAAATATTGAAAACGTATGCAATGTAACTTCTCTATAGTGAACATTTTTCGAACTTTTCAAAATTGCCCACTGTAGAGAGGTGTACACTATAAGTAAGTTAGGCATTCTCTAAAAGTAAAGTTTTTTACGAGAAAGGGCCATATTTTCTAGGTATCTGAAGCCTATTCGTGAATAAAGTAATTAGTTACTACTCTTAGTTACTTCTCTTTTTATGCTTTTTTTCTTCTGGACAAATTAACAGTTGTTAAAATATAGTAAAACTTCCGTGTCGTGGATACCACTAGAACTTCTTAAAAGTATCCACCATAGACTTGTATAACGGTACCAACTATACAGAGATGTCCATTATGAAAGGTTTGACTGTAATCCATGCTAATAATTCTGACTGTAACTCTCAAATATTAAACTGAAGTCATTTATAGCATAGATCAATTGAATATTTTTACTTACGATGCATATAAAATCATAGGTTCTGACTATCTAACAAATGAATAATGCGCAGTAAGCCTATGTAACCGATAAATGGCACGCTACTATCATTGCATCATCCAAAATTATATATTCGTGCTGTCCGTGAAACGAGATCGACTTCTTATGGTTATCAATTTGCTGTTAAGATGACATATTTAATATTTGAAATATATATTTGTTTTTAGTGTTATTCGTCTTATACAACAATATCTTAAAGAGAATAATCTCTTACGTACTTTAGCTCAATTACAAGTACGAAGAAATTTAAATAGAGAAAAAAAGCAATAAAATTTACTTATGATTTTGTTTAGGAAGAAAGTGGTATATCATTAAATACAGTTGATTCCATTGAAAGTTTTAGTAGTGAAATAAATAATGGTCATTGGGATACTGTTTTACAGACAATTCAATCACTTAAATTACCTGATAATAAACTCATTGATCTTTATGAACAAGTAAAAATTTAAAACAAAATGATAAAAATTTAGAGAACTTTTTTTCCATTTAGATTGTTATTGAATTAATTGAATTACGTGAATTAGGAGCAGCACGTACATTATTACGTCAAACAGATCCAATGATAATGCTTAAACAACAACAACCTGATCGTTATGTACATTTAGAAGATTTACTTACACGATCTTATTTTGATCCAAGAGAAGTCAGATATTTTCTTTCGAAAATCATATTTATTAAATAATTAATCTATTTATTAGGCATATGCTGAAGGACAGAATAAAGAAAAACGTCGTCAAGCTATTGCTACTGCTCTTTCAGGTGAAGTTAGTGTTGTACCTGCTTCACGTTTACTTGCTCTTTTGAGTCAAGCATTGAAATGGCAACAACATCAAGGACTTTTACCGCCTGGTATGTTTAGTATTTAATATATTGAAAAATTTATTTTGTTTTTCTTTTAGGTACTTCGATTGATTTATTTCGTGGTAAAGCTCAAGTACGTGAGCAGGAAGAAGAAAAATATCCAAGTCAATTGGGTCGTGTGATGAAAGTTCGTTTCTTTTTCGTTCTTTTTAAATCTTTATAAAATATTTCTTTTTCTTTTGTTATAGTTTGGTACGAAAGCTCATGTTGAATGTGCACGTTTTTCACCTGATGGTCAATATCTTGTAACTGGTTCATTCGATGGAATAATTGAAGTATGGAATTTTACAACAGGAAAAATTCGTAAAGATCTTAAATATCAAGCTCAAGAACAATTTATGGTTATGGATGGTGCAGTTTTAGCATTATGTTTTAGTCGAGATTCAGAAATGTTAGCATCAGGTAGTCAAGATGGACAAATTAAAGTAAATATTATTTTTTTGTTAATTTTTTTTTTTTAATAAATTGAAACAAAAAAAAAATAATTCAAATAGATTTGGAAAATTTTAACTGGTCAATGTTTACGAAAATTTGATAAAGCACATTTAAAAGGTGTAACAAGTTTGGCATTTTCAAAAGATAGTGCACAATTATTAAGTACTTCATTTGATCATTTTATTCGGTAAACGGTTTCTTTTTTTTATTGTCTTATTACTATTGAAATATATGCGAATTATTTCTAGAATACATGGATTAAAATCTGGTAAAATTATAAAAGAATTTCGTGGACATGCTTCATTTGTAAATAATGCTATATTTACAGCGGATAGTCATCATGTTTTGAGGTTTATTGAATAATAATTTAATTTCTAGAAAATAATTGTTCATTTTTCGTAATTATTAGTGCAAGTTCAGATGGTTCAGTTAAATTATGGAGTATAAAAACAACTGAATGTAGTGCAACATTTAAATCATTTGGAAGTACAGATATTACGGTTAATAGTGTCCATTTATTAGCAAAGAATCCTGAACAATTTGTTGTTTGTAATAGAAGTAATACTGTTGTTATTATGAATATGCAAGGACAAGTATGTATGAATAATATTTATTAAATTTGTTTTTATTATTGTATATAATAGATTGTAAGAAGTTTTACAAATGGAAAAAAAGAAAATGGTGATTTTATTTGTTGTTGTGTATCGCCACGTGGTGAATGGATTTATTGTTGTGGCGAAGATACGATGCTTTATTGTTTTAGTGTACAATCTGGTAAACTTGAAAAAGTTCTATCAGTAAGTATTGAGATTTTGTTGAATACAATAATTTTTGTTTTTTTTTTCTATTGTAACTTAGATTCATGAAAAAGATGTGATTGGAATTTGTCATCATCCACATCAGAATTTAATTGCGACATTCTCTGAAGATGGAACATTGAAATTATGGAAATCTTAGATTTTTTGTTTTTCTTGTTTGTATTGTGTTAATGTCTTGTTTTTTTGTATAAAGAAATTGGAATAAAATAAAAGCTGAGAAGAAAAAAGAAGATTATTCACATGTATAAAATAAACGAATATATGAAGGTTCAAATCTTGAGTCAAAATGCTTTAACCATCATCTTATGTCAAACTCAAAGCACGACAAATAACAAATTCATATAATCTTTTTGATATAGATTTAGTAAGATGATAAAGGGTACAATAGTATTCATTGGTTTGTAGCATGGTCACAAAGAAGAAATTTCATACTTTAATATTTTGAAAAAATTATGGTGATAATTCTGAATATCGCAGTTTTTTACAAAGAAGTGATGGCTTTGCGCATTTCCTGATGTTTATTGTGCTAGGAGACGATGTTGTGAGATATTTGCTAATAATCTTTACTATTAATATTCTGTTCGTTGATTATGATGTCCTCACTAATAATATATGCAAGAAAGAAGTATATTTCTATTATTATTCACTTTTCTTTCCTTATAGTTCATGCAAGGTAGTTTCTCGCTTAAAAAACATACTATACATTGTGCAAAGTATGCAAATATGCGCCAAAGTCAGCACCAATTGTGTTCTTTGTCTTTCTTTCACTGAACGAAACAGAACCAAAATAGCAAAAAAACAGTTGCATACTGTGAGCATTGTATTTTGAGTACCGGCTTTTAGTCTCAATATAATAACTAATACAATCGTTTTGCTTTTTATATTTTTCTCGAAATTTAATGTAACACTCACAAAAAAGTGCTTCCTTTTACAGATATCAAACCAAAGTCAACATGACCTCTATTTGCTCGTGATTATTTGACATATCAATTACAGGGTATTTCCATCAGATTTCTACCACGTTTCCATGAAGTATTTCCTATCAACGTGAAAATTTCAAAGTTTGTAGAGCTGGATTAGTTGATCATTTTGATGTATTTCAATTGCAGAAAATATTTTGGCCTCTATGATTCCAAGAAGTCGATTTTTCATATTTTTTATCGTGTAAAATTTCACTAATGATTTTTTTTTCGCGTTTTTCATTTTATTTTTAATGCGCTTATTATTCGCATGTTTTCGATCATACAGTTTTCTTATAAGACTACTTTTATTCAGTTTTAATCGTAGTGTTCGGAGCAATATTGTTTCCAATTCTGGAACCACTCTGGAACAAATGAGACAGGGCTAAAAGTCGATGGATCTTCACAAATAACATCTTAAAATAGTCAGAAAAGGATTTATATTTCAATAGAAAAAAAATACAACCTTTGGAATCTCCCACTCTCAAAAAAATAAAGAAGTTTTGCAGAACTATTTTTGGTTCTGCAGCACATGCAGAACCAATTTATAGTTCTGTATCACAGTGAAAAATCCTTAAGAGTTTTGCACGATGATGCAGAATTATAAAAATTCCGTGTCTCGAAATGCTGAACCAGGAAGGTTCTACCCACGCTACAGAACTATAAACAGTTCCCTGCCAGAAATGTCGAACCAGCCAACACGCTCTGTTAAAAAATACTGAATCCAAGAGATTCTGTCAAATAATGCTGAACCATAAAATATCTTCTAACCAAAAATGTTAAACACTAGAGGTTCTGCCATAAGCGGCGGAACGATTCTAATATAGGGGAGGATCAATACTTCCAAGAAGTAATGAGAGAACGATACAAAAAACGGAGGAGAAGGGAGGGTGGATTTTATAGCTTTCTAACTCTAACTTTTATTAAAGAGATACCTGTTGTCTCGATATGTTTTCAACAGAGTTTATTTTGCATGTATCTTTCTACAGGCATATTATGTAATCTTGAAATTCTTTCGAAAGATACGTCATTGAATTTGCGAATCGTCTGCGATTTAGTTTTTGGAACTTATTGAATTCATTTGAATTACAGAATTTCTCTGTTTGAGAGCACAGAACACAATTTGATATACTAAAACAAAAGCCATGGCCTTGAAGAGTGAATCCTCGCCCTCAACTGGTCTTCATCCGAAGTCTTGTCCACCCTGACCTTCAGCCAAGCATCTGTCTATGCCATAATTTCTTTTATTTGACGATGAAATGAGCACCTAGATTTACAGAAAAATTTCGAAGGAATGAGTTCTAGAAGTTGTTGTTGGGGTTCTCTAAGACAACTCCATTACAAGGGTCTGTTGAATTGTTCTGATGAGTTCTTAGAAAAGTGATAGAAAGGATGTATCAAATATTGCTGATATCTGTTATATTGGAAGTAATAAAAATATTTATAATATATCTATTTCTTATTTATCTTTGAAAAAAATCCGGCAAAACTTGAATCTTTTTTAAAGAAGCTAAACGTTCTCTTGATTGGTCTTAATCGATTTTGAGAGGGTTAAAACTAACGACGTGCAAGATACTATAAATTTTCACTCTTCTGAATCGAATTCACTCTTCTATTTTAACGACGAGTCACCTAATTGTGCAATTTTAATTCTTTAAGGTGATTTTCGAAAAGTGAACAGTCTACTTTGGTAATATCATTCTATTCAATAATACATTTTTGTATATTAACCTTGATTTTGATAATCATTATGCTATTTTCGGAACTTTCAGTCTACTGTTACGGTGAGAAATTACAGTGTATCGTACAACTTTACTTTTTTTTTCTCTAAATCGATTACAATATGTCAAAACCTTGTTTTCTGAATATGTGGAGAGTTTAATGAAACACCTTTGGAATAAATTCAAGTTTTTATCATTTTTCTATGCAAAAGTAGATGAAACATGGGTATTATTTCAAATATGTTTGTTAAATTCAGTATAATCGGAAATAGATGCACTTTATACATATTTTCTTTCAGCTTTCTGCAATTCATCAGAGTAAGTCAACAGGATTTTTTGATAGTTATTGTATAAACCATCGAAACGCACCCTTTGAAGAAAATTTCAAGATTCTACCATTTGTGTATGGAAAGATATATACAAAATAAACTATGTTGATAACATTTTTGGGACATTCGATGCAAATTCAGAATGAGATTCGTCAAATTTTCTCAAAATATCAATTCTTTCCAAGCATTTCTGTTCAATTTTTAGGCGAGACTTGAGCCTCCTCAACTCGAATGGTTCCGCCACCTATGGCGCTATCTAACACTAAGATGAAAGTTTATGTCAATTACGATGTAGACATTGAACGAACTCAACGGTATTTATTATCACAGTAAAACAACTCGAGTCATGTTGAGTTATTGACCACTGAGCATAGTCAAAATATTTCAAATGAATGTTCTTGATGACTTTTCTCCGTAGAAATGAATATTGAGTATATAAATGAAGTGATATTCAATTGTTCATGCAAGATTTGATGGAGAGTTCTCAACACCATCACCAAACCTAGTTACTAAAATTTTTTAGTTGTTGACATGAGTTAAATGATTTGAAAGATCATAAAACATAAGTCAGATACTCCCAAGATTGTACAACTTTTTAGCAGTCTTTTAATACTTCAATAGCTTGCTTCTTTTGACCAAAAATATTGGTAAATCAAAAATCGTGGCTTTTAGTTTATTTTTGATTATGAATTTTTTTTATAAGAAAAATTAGCCAAATCCATAATGAAACTATATCACTTGATAAAGCAAAACTCACTCTACAAAACTGTGTCTCATATATGATGGTTTAAAACGCAGACTACAACTATTTTTTGCCACAGAAATAGTTATAAAAGAAATATAAGTGACTTCAATGATAAAATATATTTGGTGTTTCGATACTCTATTGTTCAAAAATCATGCTTTCTTCTGTTATATATTGCCTCAAGGTTGTATTGTCACTGAGTGGTGTTTCTACGTGTTTGTGTAGAAATGAAAGATTACATATCTTTTATCACTGGTTTCTTCACCTGTTTTATTACATTCACTTTCTCATGAGTTACATTGAAAGCACAACCTCAACGAAATTTCATAAAATTCAACTCTTATGCGACAATGATAAAGCGTTTAAACCTGGTCCATTTCCGATTTTTACCAATGAATTTATCGTTGCGTTATGTGTTGAACCAATAACAAGTGCCACACGATAAATTTTGTCCAATGTATTCAACATCATGTTGATAAAATATATATAAACTACTATTTTTTTATGCGCAATTCCAGTAGAATATGGGGTCTCAAAGATAATGGTGTGATTCTGATGAAAAAGATACAAAACTTATTTATTCGGCACCTAAGCAACACAGATAGACGTATATTTTTATGCTCTATTCAGCGAGGATAGAATTCAACTTGTACGAATTCTTTATCTTTATGAGATCAGGACAACCAGGGTAGTTTGGATTATTTAGTACATAACTACAAGAGTGACAGTTATAAGTTGGTACTAAGATCTTGATTCAATATAGTAACCATTTATGGAGGTCCGTACACGAAAGCAAAAGATACATCTGTAGTTTAGGTAAATATGTATCGTTACCATCATGTTGGTCTGTGTGTAAAGATGTAATTAACGTGCAGAAAGGTTGTGTAGAATACGACAAAGGAAATAGTGTTTAAAAAATCTGCATAATTAGTTTCTTTTTATTGACGATGTTACGCTCGTAGAGAGCAAAGTCAGTATAGTAGATTTCACATGCGATCGAAATAGATTTTTTGTTTTTTCTCTTATTTTATTTTTGCTTCTTGAATCAAATTTTGATCTCCATCGATCAGACCCTCTGTCACATTGAACTGTAACTTTCTTTCTCTTTCTTCGCATCGCTGATGATTGTAATGCAGTGGTGTAAATAGTTCAGACGAAGAAAACCGATGTGAATTTCTTTTTTTTCAAAAGCCATCAATAGCAAACTAATTCTATTTGAATATTAGACATGAATTTTTGCATTGAAAATATCTTAGAGTGATCTACCAATGCAACGCATGAATCTACAAGATATATTGAGCGATTCGACACAACGCGGGTGCACATCATGGCTGCTAATTTCATGTGCTATTTTAACGCTGACCACGGCATTCGTCTTCGGTTGGGGTCTTGGTGCACCGAATATGTACAATCACTATACGGAACTATTTCTCAAAGACGAAAATCCTTGTAAGACTGAATATGAGGCTACTACACTATGGAAACAAAGTGCAAACGTGATGCATCTGGTCAATATCGACAGTGAAGTCAATGACATTATCAATAAGAATAATATTGGAAATAACAAAAATACCAATCCGAATAATCGATTTTTTGATGGAACTGATCAACAACAACAAGAGGTAAATAGAGGCACTAGCAAAACTGTTGAAGCAAATATGACTAAGAAACGATTCGATTTTGTTGGTGAACTGATAAAAGGTATTCCACAAACGATCTTTTTGATAGGCGCTCTCATCGGTGCATTGACCGGTCCATTCTGGATGAACATGTTCGATCGAAAACAAACAGTCTTCGCCAATTATATCTTTACATTTGCCTCATCACTATGCATGCTTTTGACCTATTATCTTAACCGACCATGGCTCTTCTATCTGAGTCGATTGCTACTTGGCTATCAGGGTAAGAAAAGTGAATATTCAATTGAATCCATGGTCAGATGAGACATGTCTAGGTGGCATGGCTTGTGTGATTGTACCACCTTATATTGGTGAGATTGCTTCCCGACGTGTTCGTGGCGCAGCCGGTGCTGCCTTCCGCTTGTCTTTGACCATCGGCATCCTCATTGCTCAATTAACTGGCATGCCCTTCATTGCTGGTACTTGCCGTTCTTGGAGTTGGGGTCTTGCTAGCGTCTTCTTGCTGCCTTTCATTGGCCTGTTTATTCTTTTTTTGATACCGAATTCACCTACACAAATGATTGCCTTATACAACAATGATGATCAAGCGACAGATGATTTGAGAAAATTGCGTGGAATGAGCAATGTGCAGACCGATGTTGATCTCATTCATCAACAAATACGACAGCTAACCAACGGCAGCAAATCAAAACCTTTATCGATTCCAAATGTAAATTAAAAAAACAGGCAGAAAAATAAAAATAGAATTCTCTTGCTGATCGTTTATAGTTCCTTTTAGGTGCTCACCTCGATTCGCTATCGTTGGCCGATGTTGACCACTGTTATTCTTCAATTGTCACAAGCATTGTCTGGTATCAATGCTGTATTTTTCTACTCATCGAAAATGTTTCTCAAAGCAGGCATTTCCTCAGCCATGATTCCCTATGCCAATATGGGTACTGGTTTGATCAATGTCATTGCAACTATTGTGTCGTTATCATTGATCGAGCGTGTGGGTCGTCGTGCTTTGATTCTCTATCCGATGGCAATCATGGCCGTAGTCTTTGGCGTTCTCACTTTTCTAATCGAATTCAACAAGCATCGCAATAGCACACAGTTGAGTCTCTTATCAGTCATCTTCATCTTGATCTTTATTGTTTGTTTTGCCATTGGTCTTGGTCCAATACCGTTCTTCTATGCCAGTGAAGTTTGCAGACCAGAAGTACGCGACAGTATTCAATCGTTGGGTTTTGTTGTTAATTATCTTGGCAATATTCTTCTATCACTTTTCTTTCCTACCTTCAATTCAATACTGGGCGGTTATGTCTTCTTAATTTTTCTTCTTCTCGTTCTTCTTAGTCTAGGTTTTCTTTGGTTAAAAATGCCTGAAACAAAAAATAAGACTATCGACGATTTAGAGAAATTCTGGAAGATCACTTTACCGCCACTGACAGACCCAGTTTTAACATCTCCTTTGAACGCATGAATCATAGACGGAATGAAATCAACAAATAAATTGAAGACATTCGCATTTTCTCTCTTTTATCTCAATACAGAGAGCGTTTATTGTTTCTTATCATTCACATATTAGATTGAGTCAGGCCATCGAAAAAGTTGAATGTATGCCAATGTGCGTCATGATAAACATTCTTCGGAAAAGATTGATTATTATAAAGGATGGCATTAGAAGACTACCGAGCAAATACTGCAATATATAGATCAAAAACGAAATCATCACTAAGAAAGCTGCCGGTATACTAGATTCCTAGTTGATTTTATATTAAAAAAACTGAGAGAGTCTCAGTGAATAGGACAATACACTTCGGATACTTGTTTTTGTGCGTTACATGAAGAGAATTTTTTAATTCGACAACATTCGTGTATGATCATCGATCGAATTTGTATAAAATTTAAATCAGAACATCGGCATCGAGAGATCAGAAGAATGACTCTTAATGCGTTATCAACTTCACAATGATCATCGCACAGAATCTCTACTGAATCTTGAAAGAACTCATGATCACGAAAATTAGTCTCGTTTTGGCGATGAACAATTATTGTCGCTATGTTCATGTGATTAATGTCGAGTTCGAACGGTTAGACTCAGAGATTGTGTAAACCAATGTTTATGGATTCGGTTCACTAAGCATGAAATGTTCTGACTCTTGATCGTCATTTTAATGTAAATCATATCTTCATTGAACATCTAAACATTGAAACATTTAAACTTTGAAACATTCAATGTTATATTAGCTCAACCATAAGTAGACTTGTCGATTGTTCTCTTCTCGTCGGTCTTTCTTTTCCGCTCGCTCGCTCACTGATGAACGATGTTATCAAGACAAACATCGATTGTGGTTCGATAAATACTGATAATTAATGATTCTAATAGCTCTGTTGAGAATCTTTAAGCAACTATAGTTTTGTCGATTCTGCATCTCTTGTACTACAATCTCTTTGTATTTGTCTAATGGGCTTTGAATTAATTTAAAATATTCCTCTCAATCCATTCCATCGACAATCAGTGTTACTTTCCTTTTAAGTTTCTACCCTTAATTGTTTTCAACAAAATCAGATAGGACAGTGAATTGAATCATTGCATTCAACTTTCAGGCTAGACATATATTTTGAGGAGAATTGAGACTTGAGCAACTTATTATCTTCAAATGACACTGAATAACCGATAGAAAAGACACAGACCCACTCGAAATAGAGCTGTTTTGGAACTTTTCGTTAATGATGCAAAAAAAAGTGAAGCATCTCACCAGTTAACGATGGATAATAATATGAAGAAGAAAGAGAATCTTTCTCTTCTTTACTCACTATAACACATAGATTCACTACTTCGCATTGACAAGAAATACAATTAAAATTATCTTTCCCTATGTTATAGATTTCATGGAAAAGAAGAAATCAACAACACCCGATAGTGTCATCGATGAAGAAAAGAAGGAAATATCGTCCAGTTCTTCAGAGATTGTCACTACGACTACAGCAGCATTGTTAGATACAATACATTTAAGAAAGCGCATTGTCCAAAACTTTCTGCTTATCTGGATGGATGTCGATATTGATCATTCAGGGGAAGATTGTCAAAACTTCGTAGCGCAACTACGAAACTTTGTCCACGACGTCAAAGCTTTTACTCAACCGGATGAATGTGTTGACTTTCTCACTGATCTTCAAGACATAAAGGCTTTCCTGATAGTAGGAATTACTCTTGGTCAAGAAATAGTTCCTCTCATTCACGATATTCCTCAACTTGATGCTGTTTACATTTACTGTGGTAAAATATCTGAGCATGATCAATGGTTCAAAAAGTGGATCAAAGTAAAGAATGTGCATACAAACGTCAAGTCAATCTATGAATCTCTTCAACAAGCCGTGAGACAATATAACCAAGATTCCATTTCTCTGAGTTTTATTCCTAGAGGTGAAGATACTGCCAATCAAAATCTAGATCAATTAGAGCCTT
This sequence comes from Rotaria sp. Silwood2, assembly GCA_905329745.1. Taxonomy (NCBI): domain Eukaryota; kingdom Metazoa; phylum Rotifera; class Eurotatoria; order Philodinida; family Philodinidae; genus Rotaria; species Rotaria sp. Silwood2. Next base: position 276,265 of record CAJNSZ010000043.1, read on the forward strand.
CATTCATGTACACTCAAATATTCAAAGAAATTCTACTTGAAATGGAATACAATGAACAATCCATAAAGGATTTTATCCTATTTTGGCGTCAACACTATACTGATAATACTTTTGTATTGAATGTTATTGCTGAGTTCGAACGTGACTACTGTTCGCAATCATCCATTTCCTGGTACACTCGTGAGTACTTTGTCTACCAAATGCTGAATCGAGCTCTTCGTACTTTGGAAGCCGATACTATTTTAAATATGGGCTTTTTTATTCACGATCTACATCATCAAATTGAACAACTACATCAACAACAAATTTCTAGTTATCCTAAACAGCCTTTTATTGTGTATAGGGGACAAGGCTTATCAAACATAGATTTTGAGAAACTTCTGAAAACGAAAGGTGGCCTTATTTCCTTCAATAACTTTTTGTCCACTAGTACGGACAAAGATGTGTCTCTTCTCTATGCTGATAGTACCTCGATACAAACTGGCATGGTTGGCATTCTCTTTGAAATGTTAATTGATCCATTAGTCTCTTCCGTTCCATTCGCCTCCGTTCAGGACGTTAGTTATTTTCAGACGGAAGAAGAAATTCTCTTTTCCATGCTCACCGTCTTTCGTGTTGGTACAATTACCAGAATTGACGAAAATAATTCACTTTATCGAGTGGAACTTAAACTGACTGCTGATGATGACCAACAACTCCACACTCTCACGAAACGTATTCGAGAAGAGACTGCAGGTTCTACTGGGTGGCAACGATTAGGACAGTTACTAATTAAACTAAACTACTTAGACAAGGCCGAAGAATTATACAAAATGCTTCTCGATCAGACATCCGACACGGGTGAGAAAGCACATTATTATCAACAGCTTGGATATGTTAAGAGCAATCAGGCTGATTATGGAAAGGCCATTTCGAATTACGAAAAAGCCCTTGAAATTCAGGGGAAAACTCTTCTTCCGAATCATTCTGATTTGGCTATCTCCTATCATAACATCGGTTCGGTGTATGACAAGATGGGAGAGTACACAAAAGCACTATTGTTTTACAATAAAGCACTTGAAGTATTTCAAAAAGCTCTTCCCCCAAATCATCTGTTTTTGGCTAATTCCTACAATAACATCGGTTTAGTGTATGACAAAATGAGCGAATACTCGAAAGCACTTTCTTTTTACAAAAAAACACTCGAAATCTATAAAATAACTCTTCCTACAAATCATCCTGATTTGGCTGCTTCCTACAGCAATATTGGTGAGACGTATCGGGACGTGGGAGAGTACTCAAAAGCACTTTCTTTCTACGAAAAAGCACTTGATATTAATCAAAAAAGTCTTCCTCCAAACCATCCTTCGTTGGCTACTTCATACAACAACATCAGTTTAGTATATGACAACATGGGAGAGTACTCAAAAGCACTTTTGTTTTACAAAAAAGCACTTGAAATTTGTCAAAAAACTCTTCCTCCAAATCATCCCACACTGGCTGCGTCCTACAACAACATCGGTTTGGTATATGATAGCATGGGAGAGTATTCGAATGCGCTTTTGTTTTATGAAAAAACGCTTGAAATCTGTCAAAAAAGTCTTCCTGCTAACCATCCAGATTTGGCTGCTTTCCACAACAACATTGGCGAAGTGTATCGAAACATGGGAGAGTACTCCAAGGCACTCTCGTTTTATGAAAAAGCACTGAAAATGCGAGAAAAAACTCTTCCTCCAAACCATCCTTTGTTGGCTAGTTCCTACAACAACATCGGTTCGCTGTATGATGACATAGAAAAATACCCACAAGCGCTTTCATTTTATGAAAAAGCATGTGAAATATTTGGGAAAACTCTTCCACCAAATCATCCTGATTTGGCTGCTTCCTACAACAACATCGGCATGATATATCAAAATATGGGAGAGTATTCAAAAGCACTTTCGTTTTTGGAAAAAGGACTTGAAATTTTCGAAAAAACTCTTCCTCCAGATCATCCTTCGTTGGCTACCTCCTACAACAATATGGGTTTGATATATAACAGTATGAAGGAGTATTCAAAAACACTCTCATTTTACGAAAAATCCATTGAAATTCGAGAAAAAACGCTTCCTCCAAATCATCCTGATTTGGCTACTTCTTATAACAACATTGCTTTTGTCTATGATGATATGGGAGAGTATTCGAAAACGCTTTCATACTTTGAACGTGCTCTTAATATTCAAGAACGTTCATTACCTCCGAATCACCCTCATCTTCAAACTATGCGAGAAAATATTGAAATTGTGAAAAAGAAACTGTAAACTATGCCTGATGAATAAAAGAGGATATTTTTTACTTACTTGAAATAGCCCGATTACTAGCCGCTCTCGTGCTCAGGTGCAGAGAAATTCCCTGTAAGTAATGAAAATACAATGAATAAAGTCTACGAACAGCCGATACACATGCAGAAGAGACGAAACAGATCTCGTCCACAGGTAAAACCGAAATGAACCAACACACATAATAAAAAACCAGTCGATAGTCGGTGCTGATTCCATCCCTAACGTTATGGGTGTGGAAATGGATGTCGTTGTGAGTAAGGAGAGAAATGACATCCACACCCACACTCTAAGAATAAATTATCATTTTACTTTTTATAGTCATATAAACAAACAAAGAATATTAGTTACACTGAATATGAAAATTAATGAGTCACTTTTATGTCCCATTTTTTCTGCAATTGGAAATGCTATAATGAATCCGAAGTGTTTTTTTAGAAATCTTCTTTGGAGAAATTTATTCATGGCCTTGATATTCTCAAACCGTTATTGACAATAATTTTCTCTATTAAAAACATTCTTTCAATTCATTTTAGCATTTTCAACTGTCGAAAAAAATGAAAATAAAGATTAGACTATTCTCGTGATCTATTCACCTTCTTTTTAGTTTAACTAAACAGTATCTGTTTATATATTAACAATTAAAACTATTGGTAAACAATTGGTAAAAGAGTTTTGAAATCTTGAAGAGAAAAGTTTCTCAAGTAAATGAAAGCTTAAAGAAAACGATGATTAATTATTTCGCGAACTTGTTCTCCGTTATTTGATTATTCAAATCTAGAAAATATCTTATCTAAATTTTTTTTTGACAAATATAAGTTGCCATCGGATGGTGTATAATTGTTCTATAAGCATTCCTTATTATTTAATTCTCTAATCGTTATAAACTAGTTATTTTTATTGTCTATCTGCACTGTTTTTTCTAATTCATTTATTCTTTGTCTTTGAGATATATATATATGTTTGAAAAACAATTTTTAATTTTAATAGACATCCTATTAAATATATAAATTTGGCTTTAGATTTATTTTTTGTTTTTGCAAAAGAACATCATCGGCTTTCCTAGAGTCAAAGAAAAACCTTTCTATCAAGATTATGAAAAGCCTAGACTAGACTAAAAAAATTTCATCTATAGACTGATGTATTTCTAATGAATTAGTTATAGAATTGATTCTTGAAAAGTTTTCAGTAAAGTGTAACAGACAGGTGTTTCTCATTTTATATGAAATGTTCTTTGATGACTGAGATATTTTACAATTATTAAATCTTGTTTATTTGCATTATTTGTTTCATAAGGATTTATCAACATTAAATAACTTTTATGTGAAATTAAAGAGAAAAAACAGTGGAAACAGATTATTGTTTATTCTATAGAATAGAATTAATATGAAGAAAAATATATAAAAAGCATCTCAATCAGTAAGGGGGAACACTAAGACTTTTCGATAATTGATGAATATGATTTAATATCTATATGTTATATTAGCTAAGGAAAAACAAATCTTATTTGAGCATCGACTGATGAATAAAGTTTCATCTCGGAACTAGGGATGCACCAATTCCAATTCCTGGAATTTGTTGAAATCGGTTGAAAATTGGTTAGGGTCGATCTAGAATTAGTCGAAATTAGTCAAGAATGGGTAAAAATTATTCAAGAATGGATTCAAATCAATCAAGAACCGATTGGAATCGATGTAGAATAGATTTATAATTGAGTTATAATTGGTCTGCAGTTAGTTAAGACTTGGTCGAATTCCTATGCAATTAGCATTGTTTAGAAAATTTTCTATGTAATATGAATGTGCACATGATACTTTACATAGCACCATAAAAATATCTTCGGATATGAAGAAAAAGTTTTTTTCGAAAATTTGCCCTAGCACCCTCTCAGGGTTTTTGAAACAATTGCATCTTCGAAATCCCTATACCCTGTAGGGGAAATTTTTGAAAAAAACTTTTTCTTCATATCCGAAGATATTTTTATGGTACTATGCAACGTATCATGTGAACATTCACATTAGATAGAAGATTTTCTAAACAATGCTAATTCCATGGAAATTTCGACCAATTGTTAACTAACTGCAGACCAATTATAAATCAATTCTACACCAATTTCAGTCAATGCTTGATCAATTTGAATACATTCTTGACTAATTTCGACCGATTCTAGATCGACCCTAACCAGAGAGTGTGTGAATGAGCAGAGGATTTAAGCTCACAGGCACACTCTGAAAAAAACATTTTCTAGATAAAATAAAACAACTGAAACAAAAAGATAAAAGAGAAGAAGATGAAATTGAAATAGTAGATTTTACTGAGAATGATTTCTAAATGTATACATTAACAACAGTTTTTATCGCAAAAGTCAAGCGAATCGAACAATACTAATGTATTTTAAGCATTGATTTTTATATATTTCTTTTTAGTTCATTTCAAGTTTTGAAAAATTCATTTAGAGAATGGTTCAATTATCCTCTTGGGAAACACATACCATTGAAAACATTCGACTCTTTGACATTTGAAACATCTTACAAATACAGTAAAAATTATCTATTCATCTTCTTATATTGTTATTTATTTGTATTATGTTTATACTCATTTAAATTGAATAAAATATTAACTGCATGATAATGAAATTTTCGTAAAATTTTGTAAAAAAATATAATTATCAATTCATATTCAATCGAATTATTTTTAAGGAGATATGCCTAACAGAATGACATCTCCTCTAGTTTTAATCAATAATTTTGAATATCAACGTTAATTCATATTCAAAAAAAAATGATTATTCAATCAATCAGTATTTTTTTAAATACTTTTGTTTATATTCATTTGATTTTCGAAAATTAGTTCCAATTTGATTCCTTCTGAATCTCTGATTCGAGAAAAAAAACAATCAAAATTCATAAGAAATAAATATTCTACTAACACATTTTTTGATAATTCACTTTGCAACTTGTCAATTAAACACTTAAAATTAATTAGGTTGATTATTTTCTCTAAAGAAAATAACAANTAGTTAAAACAAAAAAAGACACCTAGTGTCAGATTCTTTGACGAAATTAACTTATGCATGATTTTTTTACGTCATGAGCACTTGGTTGAGCCAAAAACGTTTTGACCCATCAATAAAAACCTTGCCAATGCCGCCCATCATTTTTTTTCGACACAAGAGAAGTTTGCCCGTTGGTCTTAAAATTCTGGTTACGCTGCTGACCCACACCCACACCCACAACAACACACGGTCTTACCTACATCCACATCCATCCTATACGCTCCACATGAGAGCACTATCTAGCTTCAGCAATTTCACATGAGTGATGAAAGATGTCCTTTCAGACAAACATTTTAGACCTCTATCGGCACTTTCAGTTTGTTATCGAGCCAATCATGTATTTATTTGTTCTCGTTTACGCTGAATTCTTAATTGATTCGCTTCAAAAGATCAACACATGAAACGACAACAAATATATTTATAATTCTGTTTGACTGCGTCATAAGTTCCAAATCATAAAAGGAAACCATATGAAAATATCAGCGAACTAAGATGACTTAAAATAGCTTAATTTGCAATTTTTAAGCGAAAAAAGGCGTTTGAAAAGGTAAATTTAACGCTTATAAGCGACGAAAGTATTACCGGATGCTCTTGCAACTAATCTGTGACAGCTGAAATAGTCAAAATATAAGCACTTATCATTTGCTTAAAATTTCACTGTTGAACAACAACTGATAAGTACCTAATTATGCCGAAATTGAAGTACTTATCAGTCACGGTTCAATACTGGAATTATAAGCAGTTGGTAAATGCTTAAAAATGTTGTATATGCTTGTAAATGGCTGAAAATGTACATTTTCAAGAGCTTGTCTTGCTTAAAAATTAAAAACTAGGTTATTTTAAGATAGTTTACGGCGCAAAAATTTTCACATGAACCTACAGCTATCGATAGTTAAGTTGACAAGATTTCTATAAAAAGGAATCTATCAAGCAATATATTGAGGACAGTATTATATTAAGAGACAACAAAGTTTGCCACTTGCCTGACGATTTTTTTATATGAGTCTGCGGTACATGTTGCCTTACAGGCTATACTAGAGAGGTTAAAGAATGAATGAAGAACTTTAATATTCTTTATATAGAAATAAAATGAGTTGCGTATTTTATTTTTTATTTTCCCAAGGAAGTGACGAGCCAATATATAGGAAGCAGAAAAGCTGACTACGTTTCATTTTTATATTCGTTGTTACATGTTAAAGTGAGTCACTTCCGTTGTTTCTTGACTGCAATGTGGTGCAGTTGTGATGATAGACGCTAAGCGTGATCCAATTCTACGTCTAAGTTCACATTCTTTCTTTTCGTCTAATATTACTGTTAGAGTATGTACTTCAAACGATGCCGTAAAATAGAAAATGAGTTGAAGTATTTTTCATATGTTCGTTTCCATTCTATCTTTATTTCTATCACGAAGTTTTTCGTTTGTTTTTTCTTAGTTTCTTCCTGTACCGATGTTAAGAAGCTACAGATTACAGTTTTTCAGAATTCAGTCCTAATACAAGCCAAATTTCTGGATCGGTAGTGTGGAATTTCGGCATTTTGTTGAATTTCCACGAAAATTTTGGCAGTTTTGTCTAATTTTCGTCTAGATCTTCACAATAAAAAAGATTGTTCAAATTCCAGTTTATCTATGAGTCCCAGTGAAACGAAATGAGGATATCGGTGAAACTCTATGTTTTCGACAATATTCTTACTGTCAAAAACACTTCAAAAACTGCACGCATTGTCAAAATTCACGCAATGAGATCCCTTTTGTTGAAATTCTGATCTACCTCTGAACCGGGACCTTGAGATGAGTTTTTTCTCATGAATATTTGACAGTCTCGGTGTATATGAACAAGTAAAAGCTCAAGGTTTTAGACATTTATTGTTTACTGTTAAAAAATAGTCAATGCACAGCTTTTCTTATTGTTCACTTTTTCATCACTCGATGCTACGGATCTACTAGTTGGAGTTTTTGTGAACCCGAATCCAATAATATATGAAAGCTTGGAACCGAATCCAAACTCTAAAACAAATCTCTATTTTTGGAAGCTAAAAATATTGAGTTTCAAATACGGTCTTGAAAACTCTTAAAACGTTTCAAATAGTAATTTTTTTTCGGAACCTCTTCAAGGTTTCTTAAACTTCACATACCTATTTTCAACTTGTAAAAACTCCCTCGGCTCTATAAGAACCCGCAATTCTCTAACCGGTATTACTGCTTTTATGCAGTAATGCGTGAATTTTCCAATCGTAGTACAGTGTATCGCAACGTATGAATTGTTAGCGTCATTATATGCTATTTTGTCACCAAAATTTATTGACACAGCTAGCACAGAAGTCTTTCCCATAGAAACAATAGGTATTTGTATTAGATATTAGACAGAATATATTGCAAGATAACACGATAAAGTTGGAAATTACACGAATCGCTATATAACAGCAAGGACACCGATAAAGAAAGAAACTAAGAGATAACAATAGGGAAAAATCTGAAAGAAAGAAAGAAAAAAAGAAATATATATGACTAACAATATGTCTATGTAAAAAAAAAGGAAAAAGAACGAACACATGAAAAATATCTTGATTACAGTTTCTTATCTGTAGAGTATCTTAAGTTTACGTGTCACAACTATTTCAATATATCTGTCAGTTAACTCGTTCAAATTTCGTCAAATTGATTCATTCGTCGAACACAAACTTCTTATTGATCACTGGGTTTGGTATATGAGTCAAAATGAGTGGTTAGTCATATTAAAATGTCCGATCATTTTTTTCCATCAAATTTAATTGAAAATTAATAACAAATCGTGACTAATATAGGAAATTATTCATAACTGAATTTATCCTTCTTATGACTAATCTCATCCGTTTGTTGCATCAGATTTCATGGTAGTGAAATATTGTCTGACACTTGCTGAAAAATTAAGAATACAGAAAAAAAATCTTTTTTTCATGTAGTCAACACTAGGGATGCAACGGTGACGATAACCGGTCTAATCGGTAACCGGTCTAACGGTAACCGTTCGACCGATAACCGGTGTGAACCGGTAACCGTTTCACCGGTAACCGGTGTGAATCGGTAACCGTTTCACCGGTTACCGGTGGAGCGGTGTCCGCTGAAGCGGTTACCGATTGCTACGATCAAGCGGTGACTAATCGTCACCGTTGCATCTCTACTCAACACTTAATCTTCGATTGCTCAATTTGAGTCATAAAATACATGTTGAACTGACTTCCGCAACAAAGTCACAATTCATGATTACTAGCAGTATTATTGTGTTCCGATCCAGTTTTACTGATTAGTTACGCATCACTTCAATTAATATTATTGTCCTGATCTCCTGTTTTCGTTTGCATACGTGCCATGACCCATGGAATGTAACATGAAAGTTAGGTAAAAAAAGAACAGTTTTGCTCACAAAAGTTTGTTTCTGTTAGGAATTTTTTGTACACCCAGTAATGAGTCAATATTTATTGGGAGATATTTGAATTGAGCAATATTAACAAAAAAAAATATTTCTCTAACATTTCTGACTGCTAGAGATTAAGAACGAAAAACGCAGAAATTATATTATTTATTGTGTAACTTTGCTACTGGAACTGGGAAAAAAAGCTATGATGAAACATGAATGTTCACATTCTGACGGGCATTGTCTAGATAAAAAAGAATAACTATCATATAAAATATTTTCGCAAGTTTCTTTTTCAGTAAGCCAAAAGAAATAGCAATCAGCATGAGTTCAGTTTTTAACATGTTAATTAAATATTTGAATGAATTAGTGTTCTTTGTCAGTTACAAAAAAGAGTTATTTGGTGTGAAATTACTAAAAATATACAAAAAATATGTACTGAGATAAACTGTACCTGTTTATTATCTGTCAATTTCAAACTTGTTTCAAATTTTGAAAAAGAATATTATCTTTATTTTAACGTCGTCTTCTCTACTGATCGTGTTATTGTTCTTTCGATATATAAGTGATGTTTTCTTTTATGATGACCAAGGTTTATAATCTTTGTCTTTCCGTATGTTTTGTAGGAAAACGACCATGACGGAAATACTTGAAAGTGTCTCCTGACCCACCCAAAAGAAATTTTCATTTTTTGTCCCATAAAAATTTGGGTGTCGGAATGGATGTCTGACTAGATGTAGATGTCGCGGCGAAAAAAACGCCCCCAAATTACTCATATCAACACTCACACTCACACCCACATCTTCCTCTTATCTACTCACGTCAGATATAGTTTTTTCCAAGAGGGAAAAGCAGATTTTGGCGCCTAAAATCTTTGGAAATCTCCAGAAATCTTTGGAGATCTTTAGAAATCTTTGAGAATCTTGAAATCTGTTTTTTCTCCCTTGGTTTTTTCACCATGTAACAGAAAATTTTCAGTAATATTGCACAAGTACCTGTAATCTAGATTAAAATTTCTGTTTCATGTGCAATTAAGTACATGAAGATATCGAATTCGATAAGAACCAATGAAATATATATAGAGAGAAATAAGTTACCATAGGCAGTACGTACCTGTCTCTCGACCAAAGTTCGCCGTGTAAGTAAAACTTCATGATAGCAAAGGTTGCTTTTGCATATTCAAAACACGTCTCAGATTAGTGTTTAAGTAATTAGATAGATAATTCAAATACTACCCGATTGATTTTACTTAAAAATCACCCATGTGAAAATGTTTCATTACTATTCTTACGGTATAAGAAAAAAGATAGTGTGAACTTTGTTTTGTATTTAATCTAACAGAAAAACTTATATTAGATTATGTTTCAATAAGCGATTGAAAATGTATGACTCGAATACGAGTTTTCGTTGTATACATTTATTCAAATAATAACTCATGAAACAGACTAATCATACTTTATTAAATTTCTCAGAAACAAACGTGAATATTTGTATTCAGTTCACTAATGGAAAAACCGTTCCAAATGATTCAAACCTTTTGCGCAAATATTTTTTCCATAAGTAAAACTCAGTGAGACTAGAAAAACTCTAAAAAAGTTAAGGATTCATAGGTCTTTCTTCTCGAGTTCTAAACATTTTACTATGCTCCCTGCTAATAACAAGGGACTAATCAGAAGTTCAAAGTAAAAAATTTCGATCGGAAAATTTCACTACATATAGACCTCACGACCCTTATAGCGACCTAAATGTCATAACCAAAATGAACACTTCTTTCTCGAGACATTGTGTCTTCAAGTAACACCTTGATGATATCACATGTCGCAAAAATCGATTTTTCTTAAAAACTTGCTATGTCAAGAACGAAGTATTCATTCTTCATCAAAAGATTTTACCGAAATCAATATTTTCACCTAATACTGATAATCACTATCAATATGTATTTTTATATGATATAAAAATACTATAGAAACTCTGTAAATTATGCAACATTGCATTGTAATTCTGACAACATGTGATGAGTCAAACATATCTTGACACGTCATGATGACATGCTAGAATCATAGACTATAAAAGAGTATTCACAAACGTCAATATTATAAGATCACGTCAGAAATATTGAATCTCTCTACTCAATGATCATTTGACGTGCTTTTGACTAGTTTTTTTTAAGTATGAATGTAATGTTTCTTTCTATTACGCAATTGGTGAAAGAATTTGCAAAAACAAAAACAATTTTTACGTTCTTTACGAGAGATGACTCATCGCCCACGAATATTTTTGTTTTTGATTGCTCTGACTATTTACAGAAAAAACAACAGTATTTTCTCTGGAGAAAACAGCTCCAAGAAGCTAAACTGTTTCATATTAACAATTAAGTCAATGGTTTTGAACTATAGTATATATATTATGATAAGCATCAAGAGTCATTTGGAAATTAGCATGAGAAAAATTACCACCTACTCGGTTGGGAATTTTCCTTGTGCTCATTAAAAAAACCTTGTGAAGTGTGTCATCGGTTAACAACAAGAGTACATGGATATTAACTTAGCGAGACACCTATTATAAAATGAATTGTAATGAGATGTATTTTATAGTTATTAAACAATTTCTGTTGTCAAGATTTACGAATTCTCAAGTGAAATGGCAACGAAATTGGTACCTTCTTCCAATATTGGACACCCGATTGCGTCGATCGATGAACCAATATCTAATGGTGCTAAATCTATATTGTCGGAGTTACGTCGACTAGCAACATTTCGAACATGGAAAGGAGACAATCGCTCAGTATTTTCGAAAGGACTTCTTGCAAAAACTGGACTCTATTATATAGAGACATCAGATAAAATGAAATGTGAAGGATGTGACTTCGAGTACGAATTATCTTCATCAAATATGAATCCAATTGATGAACATAGGAAACGAAGTCCGAAGTGTCTATTTGTTTTAGATCAAAATAAATTCTTATCCAAAAATGGTATTTTTTTTAATGAATTTATTACAATTGAATATTCTTTCCTTATATATTTAGATCGACAAACAACATGTTTAATATCAAATAGTCTACAAACGAATGTTTCCGATTACAATCGTCAACAACAAACCAATCGTAATGAAAATGATGAGGAGGACAGTTCAAATACACAAACATTATTTCTTAATTCAATCACACATGAAACAGTCGATCAAATACGGACTAATACATTTTCGAACTGGCCGTTAATTACACCTACAGCACCAGATATGATTATTGCAGGATGGGCATATACTAATATTGCAGATCGTGTTATATGCATTTATTGCAAAGCACTCTTTCATAAATGGGAAAAAACTGATCGACCATATGAAATACATCGATTAAAGTCTCCTAAATGTCCGTTTGTATTATTAATGGAAAAAAAATCGCCGAGTTCATCTACCACAAAGATAACGATTACGACTGAGCCCAATACACAAGCAGCTGCGGAAGCAGTAAATAATACTTATTCATTAGCATATCGTAGATATGAAACATTTCAAAACTGGCCTCATACAAAAGAAAACCCATTACCCTCTGTTGACTCATTTGTTGATGCTGGTTTCTTTTATACAGGTTAAATTTTAAATATATTTATTGATGAAATTAATAATAATATTTGTTTGTTTCTCTTCTTTATATAGGCGAGAAGGCCATCGTAAAATGTTTTTATTGTAATGGTGCTCTGCGTAATTGGCAGAGCAGTGACGATCCAAAAGTCGAACATTGTCGATGGTATCCTCAGTGTGCTTATATTCGACAATACATTGGAGAAGATCTTTATCAAGCTATACAAAGAAAAAATCATGAGTTGAAAAGTATGTAAACAGAATCCTTTAAGAATCGGCAATATTTTTTATTTTTTGAAACAGGTCAGCAAAACTATAATAGCGATCCAAACGATCAACGATCAAAAGCCGCTCCATGGACAGATAATGAAATCGATAGAATGGTTAAGGCTCGTCTCGATTTACCTGTAGTGGAAACACTTCGAAAAATGGGTTTCACTATGGCAGTTATTCGGTAAGTTATTTCATAAAAATTTCTGATTAAGTCCCTATATAATATATGTTTTTTTCGTAGCAAAGCGTTCGAAATTCAACTCAAGTACAAACGTAAGTTTATCAAAAAAATGGAATTGAAAATACAATTGATATGTTTTCTTTTTGTAGATGACGACTTTAAAAGTGACAATGATCTTCGAGTGGCTTGTCTGATGCTTCATCAACAGGTGATATCAATCAATGGGAACGAAAGTAATCTACTTGTTCCTCAAGATTGGATGAAAAAATATCTCGAAGATCAAGAACAAAATATGGAACAATCCGAACTGCAACAACCACAAACTTCAGGACAACAAATTGAAAGTATGTATATCATTTTCTATTATGAAGTTTTCATTTTTATTTGTTTCAATAAAGATATCGAAACTCCGAAAGTTTTGGCACCAGTTGTAACACGACCGAAAATAACACAGCAAACAGGTATGATTATTAAAAGGAAGTTCTTCTATCTATCTATTTTTTTTTAAATATATCAGATGAACAAGCAATGCTATGTATACTTTGTCTTACAACAGAGCGTCAGGTAGCATGTTTACCATGCGGCCATTTAGCAAGTTGTGTGGCGTGTGGTTATAGTTTAAAAGTGTGTCCAATCTGTCGAGCCGCTGTGAAGGCCTTTGTTCGGATCTACGTATGAAATTCCTGCATCAAATCTGTTCATTCAATCAATATTATATTCAACTTACTCTTGAAATGGATACTCAGTGGTGGTTAAATTTTTTGTATGCAATGATCAAAACTATCTAAGTGAAAATTTGTTTATATGTCTATAAAAATGAAATGTTACTTATTGTCGATATTAATCGTCAATCATTTGAGAAAAAACAGTATACTAAAACATCATAAATGTATAAAGAGAGAAAGATTGTATTGGTCAGTGATAAAATAAATAAGCAAAGAATTATTTTTATCTTTATATAAACACTATCGAAAGGTAATATCAACTTTGCTGGAAAAATTTTCTATTACATCAATTTTAAAAACAAGAAAGACTTAATATTCAGAAGCATCATTATATCTTCATAAAAAGTTTCTAAATTGATAAGGTTATGTTCTTTTCATTTTGCTAGCCCTTTCAGATCAATATATCTCGTGAATATCAAAATTCATAGCTCAATAACTCTCTGTGTTATCCGTAAAATCCAGCTATCTGAAGTAAGATATTACAAGAAATACCGAAAAATCTTTTACTTGTAGTGTTCTTCAGGCGAGAAATGTTGAAGAAAAAAATCATTTTCTTATTACATATGATATCGATATTCAATTTAGAAAATTTACGAATTGGTAAAAGTTTAGCTGGATCATCTACTAGTGAGAAAACTGCCTTACTACATCGCTGAGTCATAGGAAATAGGTATATTTCAAAGGGTAAAATGATGAGAATATAACACGCGCGTGTAAACCAAATAAAGCGTTAAAGAATATTCTGCAGTAAAGTACAACTAGAGTTTTGCTAGGTATTCTATTAATCAAAAGATTTCTGACGAGAGATAGTTGATTTTCATCAATAGTAGAATATTTAAAAAAAATGCATATTATGAGAGTTGTGAGAGAGTGTAGGTAAAATGAATATCCAAATCTTCATTCTTACTCCATACTCATGTGCTTGAAATTCTCATTCAGTCGTCTCACTCCAAACTTTTGTTTTGACGACGATAAAATAAAAAGAACAACATAATGATCTTTCGGTGAAACATTCCGTCAACAAAAATACTTTTCGCCGAAAATATTGTTCGACTGAAAATATAGTACATTTCAAGGTTTTAAACTCTCAGAATAATATGCTGAGTAATACAATCGATCGAAAGTAGATGAAAGTCAATATTTGAGTATTCCATCTTTCTTTTATCACAAATGCATTTTACTCTTCAGATGATGTATTCTTATCATGACACAATATTTATCATAAATAATGAATATTTTATTTGAATGATTCTATAATATTCAGTAGTAATAATACAAGATGAAGCGTAACGGTTGTCGGTCATAGGTTTTTCTTAGATAAAACAATTCTTATTTTCCGAACGATAAAAATGAAGATATTTAGCTTATTCTTCAACTAGTTGAGAGTATGAAACAGTTATTTTCTTGTTTTCTTTTTATATATATTTTTCAGCGAAGTATAAAAATTCTTCTGATGTATTTGAAAAACAACCAATCTCCCCTTATTTTTGACAAATTTTACTTATAATAGTTTTATTCATTGCATACATATCATATTTTATTATAATCATGACAAGTTTTTTATATCAACATAAAATCAAGAAATAAACGAAATTTTGAATTGTCTTCTTTTTATTATATCGTTCATTGTGCTGGGTCTCATAACCGCTCAGTGAAGCGATAGGGAACAAAAAGGAAACAAGTACATGATATAGAGTTAACAGAAGAACATGAGTACATGAGAAATAATATGAGATCATGCATAAGATAGTTCGGATCACCAAGGCAGAAAGCAGAATAAGAACAATAAAATAATCGAAAAAGAAATCAAAGCTCAAAAATATGAACAATATCATACACAAAACAATCGAATCCGATGTGAATTTAAAAGACAAAGAAATGATCGGATCAATTAGCTAAACTACATGAAAGCTTTAAACTGTAAAAAAAGAAATTTAATGAAGGGTTTCCTGCTGGAGAATAGTAACATAGAAAAAACAATGCGGAATATCCAAACAAAAAAGAAAGGAAAAAGAAAATTGTAACAAATTTGACGACGTAACTGAATAGGAATGCGCTGATCATGATTAAATAAGATTTCAAGCATTGAAGTTCGAGATCAAATATTAGTCAAGATTTGGTAAAGAAGCTCAATGATTAATTTGGTATTCACGATACTCGAATTATTATTTCGTTCTTTTTATTATATTAAATGAATAATGCAGCTACTATTTGTATTCACAGACTTCATTTCATACAACAAGCAACATATAAAACGTCAGATCGGATGTTTGAAATTGAATACATTAGGTTTTTTATCGTTTTCATGACAATTTTCCTTAGTTTTCTCCAACAAAGCAATGTACATTTAATGATTTGAATTGACGGGAAAATTCTAGAAGCAATAACAATTAAATAATATATAATAATGATATTGATTAATATATTTTTTATATTCACTTTTTTGCTTAACAAATACTCAATCATAACAAAATAAACTAAATGTCTCATATTGGTTTTTTCAAATAGAACGAAAAAAACATGTTTGTATTACTCACTAAGAAAATCACAACTATTAGTCATACATGAGTGTGTAAATGACGTGAAAGAGTTGTCATAAATGTTAACTTTCGATTGCCGTAAAATTATGTTAGTGAACATAATCATTCTTTTTTTTTTCTTGCCAATGTTGATGCAACGATTTGAAGAAAAAATGCATTAGTATGGAAGAAAACTTGTTTTCAAAATAACTTATTGTTTATTATGATGATTAAAAAGAAAGTGATAACATCACATTGAATATTTCATGCTTTTATTCATAATCTGTTAGTAAAATCGCTATTTTTACGAACGTCCATTGATTTATAAAATATTTTTCATGAAGATTTAATAATTATGAAAGTAGCCGATGTCTGCTAAAGTACTATTGTTTTAGAGTATTCATCATGATATTTTATGAACTTTTTTAAAAACTCGGATAGAGAATATTTTAGAAAGCATTCTCCGGCAAATCAAATATGAGATTTGTACAATCATTTCAATTCTACAAGTAGTACACTATTCTTACTCCGAATATATGAGTTTGTGGGAAAAGTGTGACAAAAACATATTTTTGATATTTTTCTAATATGTTGAGTACCTAGTTCAAATCCAGATAATGCTTTTAATATGTAATCAAATTTTCTATCAAATGCATTTTATTGCAAGATTTCATAGATGAACTGTGATGGCAAGGTTTATGAAAAATTGAACATCGTGATTTTCAAGTCTCGGGAAACTCTTTTTGGAGTTAAGTTTTTGTAGTGCCATTTCAAAGAGAATAAAATGTTGAACAAAATAGGAGATTGTCACATTTGCTATGATTTTCTCTTAAAATGTTACAAGTATCATAAAAACAAAAATTTATTAATAAATCAACTAAAAAACGCCTTTTCTCGGTTTTTGTAATACTTTTAACTTTAGAAGAAAAAGTCGTAGAAAATGTAGCGATACATCTTTTTGTTTTTTTCTAAGATGGCATCGTTAAAAAATAGCTCCGACAAAATTTTCTTGGAGCTGAAAATCATCACGTGTGGTTTGTGTAGAAATCTTGCCATTATATTTCATCTATGAAGCTTTGCTATAGAATGCATCAATTCGTTGTTGTTAAATTTTTTCCACTACTTTAGATATGCTCAATTTTAGCTTTTTATATTTTCAGTATCGTAAATCAATTAGCCAGAAACATATGAAATGATCATGAGCGAGCAAACAAAATAGTGTTTTTTCATCTTCTTTTTTATTCTATATGTAGTTCAATATTTTGCTGTTGTTGGCTGCAGCTCCCGCGAAAGGCAAATGCTGAGAGACACAGAAGATATACATTCTCTTAATCATTGAAAATTTTATAGAGACACTTTTGCATACATTTCATCACAATGTTTCATGATCTTATATAGCCGATCGTGGAATTTTATGCTGTCGAACTGAATTTATGTTTATTTTGATATTACATTTAAATTTCATTGGATATTATTTTTTGTCACAGAACAAGTTTATAATCATATGAAGAATTCAATACAGATTTATAGTAACAAATCAACGTTAGACTATATATTTGTCTTGAAAAGATCTTATTTTTGACAAGAATAATTTTCTTTCTTTTTATCAGAATCAGAAACATGATTTTATTCAGCAAGAATCTGAAGTACCAGTGAACGACATTGATGTCTCGTCAAACGTATAGATTGTTAGATACAATGTCTGCAGTTATTATTTAGATCTTTCATAATTGCATTTATGCTCATATTGATTATTAAAAATCTTGATTTACATGGAAGCCTAAATAATGCTTGCATATCAAGGAATCATGTTGAATATTATATACAAAGTCAATAGATTCACAGGATTTGAAATATCTAGCATTCAAAAGGAAAGACTATCGTGCATCTAATCATGCTTTTAATTGGTTTTCAAGTTTTGATAGATTTAAACCAACTATTACTTGGTTACTTCAATGAATACATCATATAAAACAAAACCACTGAATATATTTTTTTTTTAGATATGTTATAATTTATTAAATTGTTTTTATTAGATCCAGAAAAGATCATATAATATTATTTGAGTCTTACAATTTAAACAACAAATGAATATTCTCACAATCAATACAGTCAAAAAAGAAAAACATCGGTTTTGTTATTTTATCTTGTTCTAATTGATGATTAAGTTTTGTGGTTAATGAATGAATCTATTGGAAAATTTAACAATAATTTATATATTGAATTTTTGTTGTATTTCCTAAAGTATCATCTTATTTTAAATAAACTAAATATTTTATAAGATTAAAAAAAAACAGAAATTTATAATATATTTATTTCGTAGTTTATCAGCTAACATCATAGTATTCATAACCACGTGCCTTAATAGTTCATTATATCTAATCAAGGGCATGCGATGAATACATTCATGTTGCTTTTGGTTTCTTTGTTTTTTTTACGTGAAAGTTTAAAAAAAACTTACTCAATGATGTTTGTTCCAACTGACCATTTCATGTTGTTCTTAGTCCATTCAAGTATATAAATGCCAAATATGATCGACTAGCGGCATACATCAAGTTGATTTGTGTCGACGACAACGAACTAAATCGAGTTTGTTACATATGGTACGACGTCTTTTTTTCCTCTCTCCGGATATCAATAATTTTTCTTTTTTTTTCAATCAATCGACCAAAATAAGATTATCGATCGTGGTCGTCTGTTCGCGAGTGACTTCTTTTTTCTTCTCTATTCTATTTTTTTTCTTAAAGCAAAGATGAACTCAACACACACTTCATTTACTTCACTTACACGATAAACTCTTCATCATCATCATCATCATCATCATCATATATATATACTACCGCCGATCCAATCCATATTTATTCATGTACGTATGTTTCAAGAGAAAAAAAAACGATAGACTACAATTTAGCGGAAGAGATTTTTTTTAGAGTAACAACAAGAAAAAAAAAGGCGATCGTATGCGTTCGCTTTTCTCTTTTACTTAATTGACAAAATGTACAAACATAACGAACACGCACATATATGCGCAACTAACGATGCTAAGCTTCTTAATCACGAATGTACACACAAACGTATCGACTCTGCTAGTCATTAGAATCCAAAATCAATAAGGAGGTACTAAATGCAATCGAATAAGATTCTCATTATATGTTCAGGAAACGCCTTTTTTATTTTCAAAACAAATAATTTAATGACTGATTAGAACAAAAAAAAAATTCTACTAACATAAAATAATATCTAGAATAAGCTTCATTTAAATGTATTATTAATAAAACAGAAAATGTGAATAAGAAGCATAATTTTTTTTTTTAAACAATCGATTTCATTTATTGAATAAAGTAACAACACATAGATCTTTACAAAGTGTATCATAACTACTATCAGTTTTGTTGACCAATAAAACATCTACTGTTGAAGAGAAAATTTCATTGATTCATACATAAATTTTAAAAAGTAGATTTCATTGAGATAATGAGTTTTTATTGCTTTTTCGTATATATATATTCATGTTTATTTATGAATAGTCGTTTATATAAGATTTTAAGATTGCTAATTGAAGAACAGCTCATATGTTACATCCTGTCTTCAATTTATATCGATGGTTGAACATCGCTAGAGGAAATGGACAATTAAATTTATTCTAGTCGAATGATACATTACAGAATTAGAATAAATTTACTACTTATTAACATTTATTGAAATAGGCGATGATATAAACAAGAATTTCTATTCAGAAAATGTTTAGAAAATCAATAGTTATTTATAAAACTAGAGGATAAATAAATATCATTGAAAGAAAAACAATGATAGTTCGATGTGTGTTATTCTTGTATGAACTGATGCGTACATATGGTTTTTGAAAATGACTATTTTTTATGTTGTGCTCTATAAATAAAAATACTCATATATTTAATAGAAAGTCTCTTTTTTTATTATGAAATTTCATGTAGCTTCCATTTACATTGTCTATTGTTTGAATATATGCAACATTATATTTGGAATTATCATAGTTATAAAAAATTATGGAATCTTGAACCATTTTTTAAAATTTTGCAATGATATTCGGACATCTTCGCTGATAATAATTAATTTAATATGAATAAATTGATTTGTATAACTTACCAAGTTTTTTTAGTTTTCTCAGATTATCAAGGATCATAGCTGAATAGTGAGTACTTTATTAACATTTATCAGTGGCAAGAAAAAAATCTTATGGATATTATAAAAATTTCCAGACTAATGAGCATCAACGACGAAAATACTCGGTTGTTTGCTATCTGCTATAATTATAGTTGAAAGCTTGATTTTTTGCCTTAGAATGATGATAATAAACTGGCGTTTGTAAGCAAAATGACTGCTGGATCTATTTTCGATTAATATCAAATGCTATATTCATCATTTACGACAGTGTTTTAAACTTTTTTTTGTTCACAAGAAAAAAAACAGAACTAAAATGATAGCATGACTTTGAATTCTCATCAACTATATCTATCTTTTTGACACTATGATTGGAACTATTAGGAAGATTCTAAGGTTTTTACCAAAGCAAAATATATCAGGAAACAATCACATGTAAAACATTGACGTCAGTAGTATCTGGACCAATTATCATATTGAAAAACGAGTTATAGAGAATTATTTTTTATCAAAATATTTAGTTTGGTTTTTTTTTAATACTATCGGAACGTTTGATTCGAGTAGATTCGTTATAAAGAAGGTATATAATGACACGACTTCATACAGCTTGAAACTAAACAAAAAACTAACTGAGAGTATCAAAGGAAAAATAACTTCAACAAACTGTATTCGCTATAATATCTTCTTTCGATATCTATTCCTGAAATTTGTTGCTAAAAAAATATTCAAATGAATTCAAATCAAGCACTATTTTACGTTATATACAAAAAAAAAAAACAGTAAACTGCTGCAATACTACCGAAGAAACTAATCGAATAAACAGTATCTTTTTCTCTCTGTTCTTGAATTAAACATTGACTATTCCAACAGAAATCAACGACAAAATAGAATTAGCATCAGCAACAAGACTGTTCGATTCGATAAAAATGATATAATTTATATGAAGACTAAATGTTAGTATTGAAAGTGAAAATCAACAATCAAGAAAAGTTCCTCTAGCTATGCTTATCCTGAAGTGTTTATTTTTGTTGTAGTATCGGAAATGTCCCGAGCAACAAGGGGTTGACTCCTTCCAATCATGAAAAATTTCCGCTTGTCTCCAGCAGAATTCCAGTGTGTTGTTGGTTTCTTGTTCACCAGCATCCAACCCCCTCCGGTCACTAAATACGGTCAATTGTGACAAAAATATTCCAATCGGTTTCCTGAGTTAGCAAAACACCTCTCTAATTCTACGGATCTCAGGGCACCCCTGCATATTATAATATGATAAACCTTGGTAGAAGCACAAATAAAATTTTAATTTTGCACACACATAAAATGAAAAATTATATTCATGTGATCGATATATAAGCACTTCAATAACTATTAGCAATCAAATGTAGACGATATTGATCTTCATGATAATACTTGATTTGTGTCTAGCATAGATGAAAGTCATTTTGTAATTACCTGCAGGGTTGATCAAGTCGGGTCAAGATATTTTTGTCATTTTTTTTGTTTTCTGTTTATTTTTGATAATGAATGTTAATATAAATTTTCTCATAACACGATATCTACTTCCTGGTTTGTATGCACAAAAAATAAGAACAGTAAAATTAACTCTTCTCTTTCATATAGTTCAACAACACAGTAAAACATCAATTTTATTAAATCAAAAACCTAGACTAACAGTTGTGTATAAATCAAACTAATTTATTAACATTTAAATTAATATCTTATTGTATTTTAAAGATATTCAAATAAAAATATTAACTTGTAAAAATTTTGAACAATCTGATCTCATTAAAAGATCTATTTGAAAAAGCACACACGTGAGACTGATGCTGATTTAACAGAAATATACATGATTTTTCTTGAAACTTTATTAAAAAATTGATATGAATTCCTCACTGGTTAAATTATATTCTTGTAAAAAACCATCAGTTTCTTTTGAAACTGATTTTCATATTGAATCATCAACTTTTACATATTTGAATAAATGATTCGAGTCAATGGTACCCAACTTTCGAGTGCGAATCTATGATTTAAACTCGTCCATGCTCCAGTATATATATTTTCTTCTTGGATAAGACAATTATAATATATAAAAGTGTCAATAAGGATTACATGACTCTGAAATATCAGATTATTATAAATAATTAAAAGTCCAAAGTCGACGAGTGTATTCGTTATCAACATATGAACCGTCGATTTTCTCACTATTTATTGTTGAATTTTTAATACCATTAAGGAATTCAAATTTTATTCGAACATAAAATAAAAATTTTTAAACATTAGGTAATAATATACAATAATGTCTAATTAGTTTACTATAACTCTGTGACCCATATTTTCTCTTGTTTTTATTTCAATTCAATCTATTTTCTTTTGTTAAATCTAAAAATTCACATATGCTATTTATTTTCTGCTTAAGGTTACTAATGATGGAAGCAACTCTTATATCAATAGATTTTCATATTTCAATCTGTTGACTTCGCTCATGATTGTATTTGATCATCTTTTAAAATTTGAGAACATTTTACCTACTTTACATTCAATAAATACTATTCATGATGCATAAGTTCTAAAGTGAATGATTTTAAATGTCATTCATAGACCTTTTCTCTATTTGTATTTTAATTCCTTTATCGACGATAGCTGACATTTTTCTTTATCATCGAAGATTGTATGATGAAACAAAAAAGTCAAAATAATGTTATAGATTAATTTGAATTTCATTTTGAAATAACAATATTGATAAAGTATATCAAAATAGTTTATCTTCTTCCCAATGGTGGTAGGTTTTTATCTGTATCGTACTATCAACAGCTTTTTTAGACTAAACATATAACTGATACAAAGGAAAAAAGCCGCTAAACTTCATGAATGTCAATAATGAAGCCAAAACAAAAATAACAATAAAAAACGAATCAAATGGCAAAACAGAAAAATAATAAGCAAAGATAGTGAAGAATCAGTCATGCTGTGTAACAGCAATAAATAGATCAATGTGTTTTAACTAAAACGCATATATACATAAAATTCCATAAACAATAGAGAGTAAAAACAAGCCAGTTATGCTTGCGCAAGTAAGACGAATAAAACTAAATCTATAAATTAAAAAAACCTTTTAGCTCGTCCTATTTGCTGTCATTATCGTGATTGTGGCAGTCTTCTCTGTTGGTATTGGTATTCTAATTGGTCATTTTGCTATAACTAAAATACCAACAGATATTTCTCGGAAATATAATTATATCACTCGGCAGGAGAATCAACAGAATTATCAAACATTTATTAATTCTATTCAAGCAGCTAATATTGAAGCATATCTTAAGTAATCTTAATTAAATTTTCATTTCAATAAAAAGATTTTTACTGTATGAAATCGTATAGAGATCTGGCATCACGTCCTCATATAGCTGGTCTACCTGAAGATTTAGAAAGTGCTCAAGTCATTGAACAACGATGGATAAATGATGGTTTACAAGTGACTAAACCAAAATATAATGTTCTTCTTTCTTATCCTGATGATAATAATCCTAATCGGTTAATAGAAAACTCATTAGATATTTTTATTCATTTTTTTCTATTTCTATTCCAGAGTTACTCTCACAATTGGTAATGGAATTGTTATTATTGAAACGAATGGAACTGAAAAAACATATGATCCTACACAACCAAAAACAGTCAATCCATTTCTTGCCTATACACCTAATGGAACTGTTTCTAGTGTAAGTCATCAATGAATATCAACAATTGATTTCATATTGAAGGATGTGTTTCTATTTGATAAAATAGACAAAACTATTCTATGCTAATTATGGTCGACTTGAAGATCTCCAACATTTAGCATCTGTCGTTGGAAATGCAAGTCTTCAAGGTAGTATCATCATTATGAGATATGGTCTTATCTATCGTGGCAATAAAGTAATATTCATTGTGTTTGAAGGAAATGTATTAGACTTATTCGATAGATCATGTATGCTCAATATTTTGGAGCTGTTGGTGCTATATTATATAATGATCCAGCTGATTATGCTCCATTTGGAACAACACCTGATCAAGTCTATGATCAAAAATGGTATATGCCTCCAAGCGGTGCACAACGAGGATCAGCGTATACTTCGAATGGTGATCCTTTGACACCTATATATCCATCGACCGGTTTGATAATTGTCACCGTCTTTAGAAAATCGAATGTTTTCTATTTTTCATAGACTACATGTATCGACTAAAAGAGGAAAATGTGAAATTTCTACCGAAAATTCCTGCACAACCAATCAATTACAACGAAGCTCAAATACTTCTTCAGTAGCACTCTCAACCTTCTTTTTTATTTTTAGCTGGCAATGGAATTTATTGCATTTAGATATTTGCAAGGTAGGGAAGTACCAGCAGAATGGCGTGGAGCTTTACCTAATGCAACATATCGTTATGGTGAAGAATTTACTTATCCAGCGTAATGCCTTTAAGCTTACAATGATTTCTTAAGCATGAATATGTACTTTTTTGATTTAGTTCAATTGAAATTAGATCATATAATCGACTTGAAAGAAAAGATACATACAATGTGATTGGAATCATGAAAGGAGAAATCGAACCAGGTATTGTGAATTGCTTACTTTTCTATGCGATGAACTGTTTGTTTTAACAGATCGATATGTTGTCATTGGTAATCATCGGTAAGATTTGTATTATCTTCTATTTTGAGACAAATCTAGTCAATTCCATTTCTTTTGTATTTTTCTTTTGAAAATATAAATAAGAGATAATGTGTTTTTACTGAATGTTGAAGATAATTAGTTATTACTCTGGTTAAACTTCTGAAAAGCTTTATTTTTAGCAAATAATGAGAGAATAGGAAGAACTATAAACTTGTCAATCATTTCTCTTGACTACTATTAATTGAATTTATTTTTTGGTTTTTAGAGATTCTTGGAGTTTAGGTGCTATTGATTCAACAAGTGGAACAGCTACTCTGCTAGAAATAACTCGAGCTATTGGTCAAATGTATAAAAATGGTGCTGTTTTGTGATAATATTTAATTGATATCATTTTTGATACTTATTCTCAATAGGATTTCGACCAAGACGTAGTTTAATGTTTTGTTCATGGGGTGCTGAAGAATATGGACTTATAGGCTCAGTAGAATATGTTGAGGTATATATTTTTATTAGTAATGAAAGTGCATAGATAATTCACTAGTTCATTATTTATTTTTCAGGAATATATTAAAGTATTGGGAGCTCGTGTTATTTCTTACTTGAATATAGATAGTCCTGTTCAAGGTAACTGTCTTCTATTAAACGTAATGATTATTTCGTGAAACACGATCTAAAAGGAGTGTTGATGTTAGCATTTTAATCTTACAGGGATTTACTAACAGCTTTTTTTCTAATAGGAAATTATACGATTTATACCCAAGCATCACCAATGCTATTTGATATTATTATTGAAGCTTCAAAAATGGTGAGAGAAGTTATTATATATAAGAAATCTTCTTTAACTTGAAATAAAGATTTCAAGTGCATATGATCCTCCTGGTCAAACTATTTATGATAAATGGATGAGAGTTCATCGTAATAATATAACTAATGAACCAAAGTACTTAGTATAAAATTTTTACTCTCAGTACATACGTTGTTTTTCTGTACAGAATTCAGTATGGTTTAGGATTAGCAGATAGTGATCATTATGCATTTGATCAGTTAGTTGGTTCATCAAATTTCGATGCAGCATATCAATTTAATCCAATTGATCATAGAAATATTAGTATGTATCCACTTTATCATACGTCCTATGAAACATTTTCTATGATGAAAAAGTTTATTGATCCAGATTTTACAGTAAATCAATTATTATTTAGAAAGATTTATTTTTATTATCTATAATGATTCTTATTTAGGCTCATAGAACGATGGGTCAATTCGTAGGTGTTTTAGCATTAATTCTTTCCGAAACACATATTTTACCATTTAATGTTACACGATATACGATAGCAATTAAACAATCAATGAAGAACATTCAACAGAATGATACACAATTTCGTATGAATGAAATCTTTCGATTTATTTTCTTCTCATAAAAAATTACTTTAGTAACACTTCGAAATGCTATTAGTGACTTCGAAAAAGCAGCACAAGATTTTGTAAATCGTTCTAAATCATTAAACACAGAAAAGTCAGTTATGATTATTATTATTAAATAAATAAAACTAAACATCTTTTTTTGGATTTAGTTTATATCAAGTTCGAGCATATAATGATCAATTGTTACAACTTGAACGAGCCTTTCTAAATCCATTAGGACAAGGTCCAGATTATACTGATTTGAAGTACGAAAAAAGAATATAGTCTTTTTTGTCTATTCTGTAATCCTTTTTTCGTTTATATAAGACATATAATTTATGCACCAGCTAAAGGGGCTCAATATGATGATTCTGGTTTGCCAACTATTAGTGATGCAGCTGCTAGTGGTAATCAAACAGTAATTAATCAAGAAATAGCAATTGTTGTTTATTATATACGTGGAGCTATATCAACATTAAAACAATTTGATAAATTTATCTCATAAGATAATTTTAAATAGATTCATTTATATGTATACATATAAAAGATAAGAACCATTATTTATTAATAATACTAGTTGTTAGTAAAATAAAATCAACTTTATTTGATATTTATCTAGAGATTGAAAATTTGATTTGTCTTATCATCACAATGATATTCTATTGTTAGAAATATGATACTTATCCATACATGAATTATTACTTACTTCTCTCTTGGAAAAACAATGTGAGATTTTTGGAAACACTTTTTCATTCCTACTTAAAGTAATATTAATAACAAAAAGTGAACAACTGATCGAGATTGGTAATCATGATAGATTTCTACAAGTCGAAACTCAAAACTCTGAATATGCAAATATGTTCTTCTCATTAAATAATTAATAGACGCTAAGACTCAGACGACTTCTAATTCCAATAGTATTGCTGAGTTCAAACAATCGACTTGACAAAAGAAAAGATAAGTTATTGCTCAATATTTGCACACCTGTAACGATGATCTCGTACAAATAAAAGAAAAGTCTCCTTCTCAATGTTTAACTGAGTCGATTCTCAATGTTAATGCTTGCGTAAACATATATCGTCTTTTTTATTTATCAATTACTATAAAATGTTGAAGACTTCCTTCTTGACTAGTTTATGTAAAATAAAAAATTGTTCATGCTGCATCACCTAAGTTCTTTTCTTGTTTAAATATTGTATCAAAATAAGTTTCAACTTTATCAGTCTTGTTATTTGTGTAAGCTGAAGTAAAAATGCATCAGTTAATACAAATTAGATGAACATCCGTATATAATTATTACAAACAACACAGTTTTTCTAAATTTGTTTTAGACTAAACTAACTCACATAGGATATCAATGTTTACGTATTTACTCAATTTTATGTTATTGGTAACCATTTCATACAAAATACTATGCTAACATATTGAATATTCAAGTGCATTANATTGACAACGAGGAATACCAACTAAATTTGATATTTCATCGAGTTCCCATGATGATGTTTCACGGCCTTTTTGTCGATTACCCATTTTTGCTTTAGTGAATGTCTGTTTCAAAATAATATTTATACATTCGAACACCCCCGCTAAATACAGTCATTTGCATCATTAGGCCAATGACAGACTGTCATCTGATGAATAGTATATGAGTAATACTTCACCTTGATAGTTATTCATTTATTTGTTTGTATTATATGTAGATAGTAAAAAAGGTTTTGGTGGTGAACATGGCGTTGATGATCGTGCAAAAGATGAATCTGCAGTGGGTTTTGATTATAAAGCAACAGTTGAAAAACATTCATCACAAACAGGTTTAATAAAAATATGAAGTTTTATATTACGAAAAAAATTATAAAATTATAAATAATTATTGTGTTCAGATGCTTCGAAAGGTTTTGGTGGAAAGTATGGTGTCGAACAAAATGCACAAGATAAATCAGCCGTTGGATTCTCTCATAAAGAAACACTAATAAAACATTCTTCACAAACAGGTTACTTTTTTAATTAGGTGTTATTTCTTTTCTTTTAAAAAAGGTATCTTTTTTTCTCAGACTATACTGCAGGGTTTGGTGGTAAATATGGTGTTCAAAAAGAAGCACCTACAAGCCCTCGTGTTGCTCCGTCTTCTCCACAACCACCTGCTGGTATATTTATCATTATCTTCGTCACATAATTACATATCTTCGTTTATTTTTTCAGAATCAAAAGTTATCGAAAAACCTGCAATAATTACAAGTAGTAAAGCAGATGTTGGTAATATTCGTGCAAGGTAAAGTTGAGAAACTAACTTATCAAATCATATATTTTTTGTATCATATAGATTTGAAAATATGAAAAAAGAACAAGAATCAGAAACTGCAAAGCGCATTGCTGAAGCAAGAAAAAATCGAACTGCTACTGATCAACAGCAACAGAAACAACAATCGAATAATGATGATCAAGAAAAAATAAAACAACAAGAAACAGTTTTAACAACGAAAGAAACTATTAGAGAGCCATCACCAGCTCGACCAAGGACACCAACAGAAACGACTCAAGAACCATCATTAGCTCGACCAAAGACACCAACGGCACCCGAAATATCAACTCCAAATCAGGATGAAAATGATGATGATAACATTGAAACTGTAACATCAACAACAACTGAAGAGAACAAAGAAAAACCAAATCAATTTGTTGGTGGTATTAATGTGACATCTTTATTACGTCTACGTAAGACTTCATCTTCATCATCAAAAAAAGATGAGGAGGAGGAGGAGGAGAATGAGTGGGCTATTGATAAAGATGAAACAAATCAACAATCAAGTGAAAAAACAAGTCCATCGGCAAGGTCAACTGACGAATGGATTGAGTAAAAAAAACCATGAAACGATCGTCAATTTGCAACAAGTAAGAAGTTCGTAATACATTTTTAATAATTATTATTTTGACTAGTAGTTCGAGTATTCTATTTTTATAACTGAATATCTAATTGTTTGACTTTATTTTAGTTTAGATTTATAATGAATAATGGTAAAATTAAATTCAAATCAGATTTATTTTTGGCTTATTATATTTGAATATTGCAATAATTATTTTGGTGCGTGATTTATTTTTTTCAGTAATTCAGCCATTTTCAATTTTTACTTTTATAAAAAAAACTATTTAGATTTTCGAAAAACAAGTCTTTTTTTAATGTGTGTTATATGCAATAGTTGATTGATGCAGCTTTTTTTATAATTTGTTTTTTTTTTTCATTATATTATTTTATAAACATACAATATTGCTTCAAGAATTTTCTTTGAATTCATATATCGAATATACAGTTGGTTCGGAAACCAGAACTTAATCAAAGGATATTGTATATTGTTTGTGCATGACTGTAATGATTGAACTGACACTTGTGAAAAAATAATGAAATAAAATAGTGAATGATAATGGTTTATATACGATTCATTCATATGTTTATAAAAGAATTCGAATACTATCACCAATTGATCGTAATGTGACAAGTATTTTCCATGGAAACGGACATTTTTCAAGTTCAATAAGTAATTGAACCATCATATTCACTCTATGATGTTCAAATCGAATTTGTCTATTGTCGCAGTCTACTATCATAGTTACTTCATCACCTGTTCGAATAATTCTATCATTATGAATTCGATATCCACTAACACTTTCAATAGCTTGATCAAGTTCCCACCAACCATAAGCATTTGATGCAGTTAAAGTTTGTACAGGTATAGCATACGTTTCTGACTTGATACCGAAAAAAAGATTGTTAGCTCCTTTACTTTCGATGCGAAAATGAATTGCATGTGTTCCAGAAGTATAAAGACGAGTGCCATAGACACTTGAACCATCCCAATAAGTACCTGAACATGTTGCTAAAAGACCATCTTTGGTTAGAACTATTTTTCCAAGAAAAGTAGAAAATTGTTCATGAGTAAATGTAACTATATCTTGACAAGCAATATTATTTTCAGCAGATTTTTCATTGGAAATAGAAGATGCACATGACGACTGTTTTTCATGTACTTTGATCATATGTATAGAATTAGATGCGTTCTCATTCTCGACGATTTGCATACCCATTTTTGTTTCCAGTAATTTGCGAAGTTCTTTTAACTCTTGTGTCCATTTAAACAAATCATTTTCAGTAAAATCATCCAATTCTCGACATGATTGTATTTCATTAGTGATCTTATCTAGTGATACTTTCAATTCATTAGTAGTTTGATCAATGAAATGTTGAAGATCAACTCGAGCTGCTGCTGCTGCTACTTGGATCTTAGTTATTGATTTTTGTTCCCATTCATCGATACGCATTAATAGAGAATGAGCTAAATTCTCGTGTATTATATCACGTCGAAAAAGATCATGTTCTTGTCCAACATTATCCAATTGCACAGCTAGTTCTTTTCGATGTTCAATAATATGTTTAATACAAAATGTTTGTTGACATCCATCGCACGTAGTAACGCCTCCACCTTTGAGGCATTGAACGCAAGGCTTTTTTACAATAGTTGACGCCATTTAATAATAGACTCCGATTGCAAAGTTCTGTTATTTGAAAAATAAAAAGCAAAGTGTACTATAAAAAGAATCGTCTCATATGGCTTGTCTTCCAGAAGAAATCTTGTTGTCTGGCAGAGAAAGAAAGAGAAGAAAGAACGATTACGTTGACAACGTGTTAAATATAGGAAAGAAAAAAATTAACTTTTTGCTTATTTTTATTTTCACTTTTTCAGCATATGTTAAAGCAGAAGGAAAAGCAAAATTGTTAAAAATTTTTAGAATGTCTCAGTATTTGAACTGGTAATGAAATATATAAAAATATAGAATAGATTCTTACACAGAAAACATTCATAAGAAATGAGCATGTTACTATTTAAAATTCTAATTTTTCATACTCATCAACAAATAGTGGCAATTAAATCATTGGATATAAACTCAATGAGAATCGTGGTAATATCTGTTTATGGATGAAAAGTACAGCATAATATTAAATCGGAAATTTTTCATACAGCTGTTTGATGAATAATAGTGACATGAAAATATATTAAGCACAGCATATCTAATTCACAAAATACCATATCGCCAAGCATGATCCACTCTCCTGTTTATTATTTCACTATAGAGCAGTGAATGTTTTTACATGATTTTGCTAGTAAGCATTACTTCACAAAAAGACAATAAACTTGTTAATTCACTTGGATTCACGCATTAATGATTATAGAATTTATCTTCTGATGGATTGAGTTCAATTCAGTCCATTGTTGGCATCTCCGCTACATATCTGTTAAATTTAATCTTAGTTTAAACGAATGTTTATCAAAGGTAATTATTATTTCTCGTTTTTTTCAAGGGTAAAAACACTTCTATATTCATCATTAACTTCTGAAGTGATCTTCAATTTAGTTTGTGTTCGTCAGTTGTACTAATAAACCATCATTTAAGTTATATTATTTACTTTCATGGTTATCCAGGGGCAGTGCACCAGGAATACAAGGTTTAGCAATTGCTTCTTCTAAAAATAATTTAGACAAGCAATATGAACTCATTGCCTCATGTGTTTACAAAATAAACCTATCTAATCCAATATACATATACTTAATATCTTGAGGATGAGAATGAAAAATTGTGAAAATACCAGGCAACTTGCTACATGACTATTTAGATGTTTGCACACTGATCAGTGAACGCAAAGAAATCATAGAAAAACCTTGAGTTTTTGTTTAAGTATTTTGAATAAATATTTTTTTTCAATAGGAAAGTCAATACACCAATTTGAAGTGCGTTTAACGTGATGTCTGATGAATCAGTATTGAAACGTTGTAGATATTATACATTTGATAAAAACTATGTTCTAGCATAAAAAGGTTTTGCTGCTGAACTGCCCACTGGATAAGACAGGGGTACAGTGGATAGAAAAGGGGACCAGGAGTAATTCTTTTAATGATTACAGCTATCAACTTAATATTTTGTCTACATATAGCACGAACTTCATACTATTTGTCTGCGCTTGTCCAGCCTCGTTCATACGAAATATTCTTGGAAAATGAAGTTTTCTGTTGTCAAAAACTGTGAATTAACACACAATAAAAAGTAGCTTTTTCATTATAATGTTTTTTTAGAAAAAATGAGACAAGAATTTTTTTTTTATATACTTGATGCACTTATTAACTATGTGTTATATAAATCTGCCACAGACTAATTACTCTTCAAGGACCTGCAGCAAGTTATCATCAATAAATTGTTTTCAACTTTTGGATCTTTGCAGACAAAAAATAATATGGGATGCAAATTAGACCTAATTTTCTAGTTTTCATTAGATATTCATCGCAATGTGTGAATTAACTAAATGTAAAATCTCAAGAGTTTTAAGAAAAAGTTCACTGTTTGGTTCAAGTGGAGCACACATATACGTATATGTCACACATCTTTAGATTAAATATGTCTTTTAGTCGTTTATTATTTGCAAAAATTCTCTTAATATCAAATTATAAACAACTTAGTAAGCAGGCAAGCATAAAACTCAGAAGAACTAGAGTTTTGCATATGAGAGAAACAAATAAAACCATACTTGCTAATCTAAAATTTTTCGAAAGTCATATAATTTCTCCTAAAGATTTATTGCGCAGTTCCACTTTTCATTCAATAATACCAATCGTTTATGATCTGATTGGCCGACATTATTCACAAATAACACTCAATCTCTTTTAACAGTTTTAGCTAGGTAAATGTTGATGTAGATGACACAGTTCCTTTTTTTTTTTTACTTTTTTATTTATGCATCAGATAATATTTTGAAAATGAACAGATAAGTACGGCAAAAAAGTGTCCAAATCCGAGTAAATAAATATTAAAGTAAATTCACTAAAATCAAATGTTCCAGTTTGATGCAAGTCTAGTTGTGACATGTAAATAAGCTCATTGATGCTATAGAGTTTCTCACGAAAAAACAAAATGACAAAAATACTGCCGGTCAGTTTATAGCATTTAGTGAGTTTCAACAATTTCTTTCTGGTATGTTGTAGAAAATGTTTATAAATATTATTCAGACTTTAAAATCGCTCTGTAATTTGTCTTGAAACATATTAAAATGAGTTTCCGAGTTTTTCATATTTTTTGAAATGCTGTTTAAAAACCTTAATTTCTCGATATTTATAGTTTGTGTCGCAATCTGTGTTAGCTCTTGCTACAAAAATTATTCATTTCCACTAACATTATTTATCTCGAACGAAACTTAGAAAGAACATGCAACTCGATGTATTTTTGCGAACGAAAAATTTATAAAAATATGAAACACATCACTTTACACCCTCGGACAAGTCTTTTTCTCTTGTCTTTTTCATGCTGTCATAGATTGCATCAAGTTTATTACTGAGTAAAGATCAGACTTTAGAGTTTTATTACAGTGTGATCTATAAACCAAAATGAAATAAAACTCTCATGTCATATCTCTACTCGGTAATAAATTTAATGGAAAGTTTGACAGCATAAAAGGACAAAGAGGAGAAAGATTTTTTTCCGGGGCGTATATTTTATAAGAAATCTATGCATGACTTTTTTATATATTCAATTTCTAAGGAAGAGTAAAAGAACCGATTTTAAAATGAAATATTTAATATAAAACCTGAAGTTGACGTACGTTTGCTATTTATTTATCTATTCAAAACTTGANATGTGAATTTGATATAAATCATATAATTGAATTATTTATTGATTGTGATAGAAAAAAAATACGTTTAACAAATGAAACAACATCATTAACACATGAAATTGGCATATCTCCTATTAAATGTCCATTTCCATGGGTACTTTATCTTGGTCTTTATGGTTCAGGCGATCAAGTTCGTCTTTTATTTGCTTGAATTTCTATTGACAAAATGAAATAAAATAAAATCGATTCTTCGTTTTTTTTTTTGCATTTTATGTAAAGTTTTTCATCAAATGTATTTTAAAAAGAAAACAGAATATGAAATAAATATTATTAATAAAATAAAAAGTAATATTTAATTATTTTGATATTTTTATTTAATTATTTTCTTTTCTTCCTATACTCGTTTCTAAATATATTCTGAAATTGTTTCTTTCGAATGTACTCTGCAAGCTTCTCATGATTTTCTTGTCGACATGCAGAAACACTTAACCTTATCTCTTAAAGATGAGTTTTACTTGTCTTTCAGTATTTACTGTCAGATTAATTAGTGAACGAAAATAAAATGATTCTATCTCTCTTTGACAATAATTCTTCTCTATATTATCATCAGAAAAACATAATTAGTGGTAGACGAAAAAAAACAAAGATTTCTATTAAGAAAATTATTTCTTTTTTTAGATATATAATTATGCTGTAACTTCAGACTAATGATGAAGATAATATTAATTCAAAGAAAATATAGATATTTTATCTAATGCTACAAAGAAAAAAAGGATACTAATGAAGGAAGCACATGTCATAATAGAAATGAGAATGTCATTCAATACTTCATAAGCAGATATGTAAGTCGATCGGCTAAACTGATGCTACCAACGCTTCAGTCTCGCCGCCGCTGAGATATACAAATTGATACTAGATTTTTGAAAAATTTATAACATCAAATATTAATGTTCAGGAATCTTCTCGTCTATTGTCTTATCATTACATTCTCTACCAACATTTTCGCTTTCTTTTTATGTCAAAATCCTCAGAACCAAGGAAATTTTCATAAGAAAAAAAAGCATCAAAAACTTTATTCTGTGCCACTCATCATTTAGTGAAACAAATTCTGAGGTATTACTTCGTGTAAATTATTCATCATTTTCTTCTTTAAGTTAATATAGAAAGATAGAGCAACAGGAGATATATAATATCACACTGCAAAAAATCTTATTCTATTAGTAGACGGTATAAATAAATATCTTATTTGGATTTCAGATAATTGAAAATTCGATCTATTTTCAGGATTATGAAATATGTCATTACCATATTTTGAATTTAATGCACGACCATGATCAATAGAATGAAGATATAGATCAAAAGTCGTCATCCGAATATTATCAAAATGAAAATCATTGTAAACGCTTTTGAAATCACACTATAGAGTAATCTGTTTAACTCAGCGATACATTCACAAAATGTGATCATGAAATACAGCATATCGTTTTTGCTATGTGGTTTCGAATTTCGCACTTGGTATTTGTTTTTCTCTACTACGTCGAAGATAAAAATAATGTTAAATAAATCGGAGAAATCAAATCAATCAAGAAAACAAAAATTCAAAAGAAATTGTGGATACGATAATCAAATTAGTAGTACAATATTGTCTACATTCGAAATTGTACTAACTATTAGAGATATGAAAAATATTTTACTAAGATCATAAAATTTATTATAAAATAATTACGCAAGTAGAAAAAACTATGTAAGAAATAGAAAAGAAAATTATTTTACTTTACTAACAAAACAATCCTCGAATAATTTGATATAAAACATAGAAAGTTATTAAACTGTATCTATCGAAAGAAAAACATCGATGAGAATTATTTCGAGTTGTAGTAGTAAGAGTGGATGTGGGTATGGATGTTGTTGAGATTGTCGAACTACTACTACTAATCGTTGTTTTGATATTGTAGAACTACTACTAGTAGTAGTTGTTTTGATTTGAGAAGTTGTAGTTGTTGTTGATGTACTTGTAGTAGTAGTTGGAATAAGAGAACTACATTGATCAATTTCAATATCATCGAATGCAACAGACACTGGTACTGATTCATGTTGATTGACAGTAAAATAAAATGTCTCTGCACAAGCATCTTTTGATACAGGTGCAATAACTGTCTGCCAACCTTGACTATCATCTAATGTTATATACCATAATACAGTAGCATAACATCCACCAGGACTCAAATATAGATCAGTTCCATTCTTGTTAACTGCTAATGATTTGACATAATAAGCAAATTTCACACACATACCAAAATTTTGTTCAATTGTTTTCAATGGATATATCTTGCCAAAATCTAATGCAGCATATGGTAATGTTCGATTCCAATATAGAAAGCCACCTGATGATGAATTAGTGGTATGATCTCGAGTTGGACCAAGTTCTGGATTAGGTATTGTATCACCCGTAAACACGGTAAAATTAAATGTCGGTGAAGAAAATCTATCTTCATTAGTCATATCACACATGGTCAAATTATCAAAATTACACGAGAAAGAAAGTAGAGAGTTGTACGGACTAAGCTCAGTTGAAGGATAATCACATGAAATAATAGAAATATTATCAAGAGCAAATGAACGTGGACCAATATCTGCACTATCCACACGAAAGAGAAGTGAATAATAACCAATTGGTAGATTGATAATACCCCATGTCCTAATATAGAAAATATTATTGAATGAAACTTAATAGTTAATTTTAAGCCTCAATAAAAAAAGAGAATATAATTATTCAATAAAATTCATATGGTAGAAAATTGAATATTATGTGTTTCAATTGAATACAATCAAATTGGGATCTAACTTTTGTTCAATTACTTCTATTTTCAATACATTAGTTGCATTAATTTAGAAGCAGAAGATATATGAAAACTTATTCTCTGTAAAAATTTCAAATGTCTAATGACGAATCTGAGTTGAACAGTTTTCAAACTTAAAAAACATCTTTCAATCTGTTCGTAATTTTCATCCAAACAAAAATGTCTTGTGAATGCACTTGTACTGAGACCATTAACAAGGGAAAACTCTCAAGAGTGAATTGTCAGTTGAGCACATTTTTCGCTCATATGTAGATCTCGTCAAGACTAGAAGAGACGTAAAAGAATTTATCTTCATACGAAATTCTTCTGAAGTTGTAGCTATTTTATTGGCTTCTCAACTTCCGGTCAGATATTAGCTGAAAAATTGAATGAAATAATATGGCACTAGAAACTTTGCCTTGAAAAAGGTAGCACAGCTAGTAAATTGTCTAAAATGTTTCAGTCAATATGGATGATGCCTTCTAAAACTACAAAACGCTAAAAAAAATTGATTTTTTTGGTCTTGCTATAAAAAATGATATTTTCTTTCATTCAATATCTCTAGAATGAATCAACCATGTTAGCTTAAACTTTTGGCATGCTTTACTCGCTCTAAGTCGAGTTTATAGGGTAAGTTTTGCATGCATATATCGTCATTGAATTTTTTAGCTAATACTTAACCAGCCATTTACAAGCTAGTAAAACAGCTATAACTTTAGAAAGATTCCGTATAGAAACAAATCTTTCCTAGAGTTCATCTAGTCTCAATGAGCTCTGCATGTGAACAAAAGATACGTTCCCTTGTAAGATACAATGATGTTATGAAAAAAAAACAGTTCAGAAACTATACAATGCATTTTTATTATTCAGTATCAGTTACCTCAGTTTTTATTTTATTTAGATTTTCTCTTCCTCAGAAGCAATTTAAAATTTCGGGAGCTTAGACACATAATATGCGTAACAATAACGGTAAACTTCAAAAAGACCAGAGCAATTTTTGGAGCAACGTCATCCTTTTGGTTACACGCAGGATAAAACCATTAGGTTATTTTCTTTTAAAATTATGAAATTGTCTGTATTGATGATTTTCATAGTCGATGCATTCTTACTTTAGATTTTCTAATATGTCGTCTATACTTACCACTTATTGTTTGTATATCTACAATTAAGGAAAATAAATTATTATACTATTTGTTCTTTGTACATTATTTACGAGTATTTCATAGAGCTTTGTTTTGGCCACAATATTTGAACTGTTTCAGATTGATCTAAGTTCCATAAATACACGTTTAAATGACTTATATAAAATGGTCCGTAACTATAATATTGAAAATTTAAACAATAAGATTCTTTAGAAGTAATTCGAAATTCTTTTTGTAAATGAAGATAACCAACATTGCCCCGTTCAATTATTTTAGAATTAGGTAATAATGAATAATGTCCTGATTTATTACCAAATGTATAATCAACGGATGGAGCTTCATGCTCAATTTTAATAGCATCATATGCTGTTAAGATTGACCATTGATATGGATATGTCGGTAATGAAAAGAAATCATTTGAACAAGAAGATTCAAAATCACATTCATATAAAACTTTCGGAGGTACAGGATGTGGTTCATCACAATAATCGACAGAAATATCATCAAATGCTAAAGGACCATTTGTCATGTTTGTTCGTATAAATATTTTTAATTTTCTCATTTGGTAATGTTACGTTGATGAATGCCCAATCGTTGATTAAAGGATCTTTACCTGTAATTACAGCTGCAATGCGTATTAATTGTTCATCATCACCTTGTACAAATTGAATATTGAATGGAAAATAATAACGAGGAGTATAATACCACATTCGAAAGCGTACAGCTCGATCAGTTGAAGGTTGCAACCACTCAACTGTTTTTATTTCAGCCATTTGAAAATATGGAGAACTTTGTCGATAGTAGAAAAGATAATGACCAGTACTTGTGTTTTGCGTATGATCATGATCGATAGGTCTAGGATGAAGACCATCTGTCAAACCCCAGTTGTCATCACTAACAAAATCATTACAGAATGTTTCATAATCACATTGAAGAATAGCTGCTTGACTTAGACATATGTTACAAAGAAAAATAAATAAAAATGACAACATTTTAAAGACTATCTATGGTTTGTTACTTTGTTCTTTATATGGATAATCATAGTTGGAATATTACATGAATGTTATGCAAGAACACACGTTGACAAATATGATGACGGTAAAATTGAAAGATAAGAATAGTAAATTTTACCTACGGTACCTTTTTGTTTTGTATGACGTTACTTATGTTTAGTGTATTTTCTGATGGAAATAAGAAAAATCACGAAATAGAAAAATGTATAATAATTAAACGAAAACTTATCATGATTTTCTAGTTTGAAAACACTATTAGAAAGAGCATTCAAAAGTAACCAGAACTATGCATTTTTTTTTATTCAGCAATAACTCGCTATAATATGGTTTCTTAACCATTGTTGTAGAATTTAAATTAACAGCATGTTAATAACGAGTGCCTCAAGAATAATGGGCCTCTCTATATTTTAATAATACATCTTTTAATATCCATTTCTTCATGTCTTATTGTTTTTCAAAAGATTCGTCTTTTAATTGTTTACAAAACAGTATAATTCTTTTTAAGGTACAAGAAATTAGTAATTCTATAAGACACACGTTAAACATACGGACAAACGTGAACAATTTTGTACAAAAGTTTTCATTGGATTATTTTGATTGTGTCATACAGTTTTTATATCACAGCTCCCCTCAACGTAATCGATGAAATATACAAATTCGTCTGAGATTGTATAGTTCGATGTGTTTAAATATAGATTATTCGGCAGTCGATAGTTCTTGATGACGAAAGAGAAAACGTTCTCTTGACAT
The DNA here is from genome assembly GCA_905329745.1 of Rotaria sp. Silwood2. NCBI lineage: Eukaryota > Metazoa > Rotifera > Eurotatoria > Philodinida > Philodinidae > Rotaria > Rotaria sp. Silwood2. The sequence continues at coordinate 315,869 of CAJNSZ010000043.1, forward strand.
TACTATTATGTGAGATGATGAATCTGTAGGTTCACGATACCTCCTGTTGAAATATCTGATTTATTCTAAAAATTTCATTTATATATTTCATCAGTACTGCAATATCATTCTGATTCTTTCATGTGCTATTTAATGTATCCAGATCGAAAATTACCATTGACATTAGATCGAACATTTCAGCAGACAGTAATGCGAATCTTCACATCCAACAATTCATGCAGCAATGGTTCCAAGGCTGCTTCTTCTATTTTGTCGTAAAGAAACGTTCACTACCGAATAGTCTACATGTAAATACATTAGACTATGCATTTCAGATGAATTTGTAGATTGCATCAATTAGGTTGAAAGAAGCTGTCATACCAAAATCGTATGATACCATCAAAATAATTCGATAAAAAATTTTTTACAAAATTGTTCATATTTGTCTATATGTTTGACGTGTGTCGTGTGAAATTACCAATGTTTTTACATTAAAAAGAATTATACTGTTTTGTAGAGAATTAAAAAACGAATATTTGAAAAAGAAAACAAAATAAAGCTAGAAGAAATAGATATTAAAAGAGATATAATTAAAATACAGAAAAGCCTATTATTCCTGGGTAACTCATTAGTTTGACGTAACGTGTCCAACAATGATCTGTAGTTAAAGATAAAATGTCACGTGATACCTAAAATTAGCAGATCCAGTTTATTCTTTAGGAACAACTCGGGATACATATAATAGTATGATACCGATCTAAGTTGTAATCTATGTCTGTGGTAAACTATTCAAATTCAATATATGACGAACAATGTTTATATCATACTACTAAACATGCATTCTATCTATTGTGAGGGAAATCATTCAACTGCGATACTAATCGAACCGAACAGTACATGCACATATATACCCCTTCATTGTCTGTTCGAGCACGATTTGAATCATTTTGAAAACTAATCAAGTCTGATAGAAAGCCATAGTTCGGGCTTCATGTTAGTCGTGTATTCCATTAAAAGTATGCAGCACTGAAACTTTCGTTATTATTGTCATTGCCATAACCTCTTATCTCTGGCATGAATACTCTTCCACCGGTTTGATTTCCGACGATGAAAATGATTAAATCGGTTCACATGACACTTATAGTTTCTCTTTCTCTTACCAAAGGAAAGAATAAAATTTCTTGAACGAGCATGCACGTAGTGAACAGTCTCATCAGAGACAAACCCAATCAACAAACGTGTGTGGCATTGAAATTTAACTTATCGCTGAAGAACAGTTAATTTTATGATTCAGTATGTCAACAGTATGCCATCTGCTCTGGAATTCTTATTAAAAAAGTAATAAATCTCAACTATGACTAGGTCAATAACAATATAGCAGCAACTTTACATATTTCATTCAGTTACAGTTCTGTTTGCTGATAATCAACTTCTCGGACTTCATTCATTCTTTTACTCGTTCAATTGAAACAAATGCCCGTACTGTTCAGACATCGTCGAGTGGTACGGAATCGTCGTCGAACATTTCATTACTTCACTTTGAGGAGTGTCTTCAAGTTTTTTGGTTCACTGCTTTTACCTTTGGTGCTAGGAACTTTTACTGTAGTTATCACATTTGATCAAAGAAACGAAGCTCGAATTCAACGTCATGAAGATCGTCAAATAGCTGGAGTGCAACGTGAGTTCGATCAGAATAATTCCGCTGCCCAACGTGAACTCGACAAGGTTATTGCCCAGCAGCAAAGGCAACACGATAAAGAGATTGCCGAGACGAAACGACTAGCTGACGATCTCAATGCTGAAAAACAACGGAATATATCCCAGGAACAGCGACTTTTCGAACTCGATATTGAAATTCAACGTCATCGTGATACAATTCTAGCTAATTTTATTGCCGAGGCGGATTTTGCCATGCAGAAGAATAATAGTACGTTAGCTAATGCTGTTTTGAGAGCCAAAGCGTTGGTTGTCATTCGACAGCTTGATCCTACACGTAATACGCATCTCATTCGATTTTTGTACGAAAGCGGTCAGCTAATTAATGGAAAACAACCGCTCGATCTATCTGATGCCGAACTGAATGGAATCGATCTAAGCTCGTCAATGGCAAGAAAAAAGATGCGCGGACTTTATTTAGCTGGAACTTCACTCATCAACAGTACGTTTGCCAATCGAGATTTAACAGGAGCAAACTTCAGTAGGACAATCTTGAACGGATCAGATTTTAGAAATACGATTTTGTTCTCTGCTGATTTATCCGGAGCCATTTTCGATAGGACGTCATGCTTCGATAAAAGTAACTTGAAAGATAGCAATTTTAGTCAGGCTCTGATATCCGAAGTCAACTTCAATCAAGCGGTTTCCCTTCGAGGCATCAATTTTTCCTACACCACTATTGTCGGTAGTAACTTTTCGACATGCGACCTTCAAATGACAAGATTCCAACATTCTTCGATTGCATTAACCGACTTCACGAGTGCCAATTTGAATAGTTCAAAATTTGATAATGCTATATTTCACAATGCTATTTTTGCGAACATCAGCGCAAATAGCGCCAGTTTTTATATGTGCAAATTGCCGAATGCTGTTTTCGCACGATGCCAATGTGATTTTGCAAAATTTGATTCAGCTCTACTGGATAATGCGGATTTCTCTTTCGCTTTTATTAGTTTAACTAGTTGGAATGGAACACATCTCGATGGGGCATCGTTCTATGGTGTGATATCGACATGGAGCCGAATCACATATGCAAGCATGGTACGAGTCAACTTCACCTATGCACAATTTCAAAAAATGTCGATACATTTTTTAAATACTAATCTCCATGCAGCCATTTTCCGGCACACTCAACTTTACCAGGCACAATTTCGTTCATGCAAATTAACAGGAGCTGATTTTGAAGCGAGTAACCTGACAAAAGCTCGTTTTACTTATAACGATTTGACATTCGTCAATTTTGTCGATGCCATCTTAATTGGAACTGTCTTCGAGATGAACAATTTATCATATGCCAACTTGAGAAATATGTCAGTTAGTGACACAATCTTTCACTCTTCTCTTTCCATCTACAATGCAATTCTGCCAAACAATACAAAAGGTCCACCCAACGTCCCTCTTCTTCGAAATAGGCATGCTGAATGTAACGTTTCGCTCACTGATGATTGGACTATAGATTACGGCACGGCTGTCATTCGTCCATTGGATCATAACAGTTCAACAAATTGTTATTTCATACCGACTAACATATCGTGGATAGCTTCTCTGAGTCAACGAGTTAACATTAGTCGATATTTGACGATGGTCAGAGACAATGTAGCAATAGCATTATTACACGGCCGTGTTAATAATGCAGATCTGGTTGTGTATGCTTTAGATGTACAGAATATAATTTTACAAACGAAGACTGCTCTGCAGTACAGCGCAAATTTGGTATTGACCAAGCTACCCCTTCATCGTAACACGGTGGAACTCAAATTAAGTATTTCATTCCAACGATCGAGCTCTCCAAGTCGCTGGTGTGACTACGTTGATCTGAGCATCGATCTCGACACTCCTTGATACTTGCGTCACACATAGTTTCGATTTCCATTAGTTAAAATACAAAATGATGCAAAAGTCACCCGCCATGCTTGAACTACTAATAAATCTTCATCACTGTTATTCATTTAAAATTTACTATTCGTTATTTAACAAATACTTACGAACAAAGCCAGCTGAACGACGTCCAGTGAATCTTTGTTGAGCGGAGTATGGGTATATGCAAAGAGAAGAACTACGATCACACCCATATTCACAACAAATATTTTTTTTTGTTTTTCCGGATTCATTCTATATGGTTTGGAATTAACTGGATTGTTATTGACTGTAGGTAGTGTGTGATGTGCATATACATTTGCAATTTTTAGTTTAGATGTATCAAATAATGAATTATATTGATAGAGGATACGTAATAATGATTGTCTTTGTTCACGATTAAGATAAGATGTCATTTCATCAATTTGTTTTTTTACTTGAATGGACATCTTCTTATCTTCTTTGTCATTGAGTTGTTGTTATCATCATGAAGATGACGATGTGCATGCTGAAATTGAAAAATTATTTTGAGGAAGGTGACTGAATTTGAATTATTCCAATTGAAATATTTTTATTAATTATGCTAGGTCAGTTTGAAATATTTCTAATTGCCATTAGTGCTTTATACTTTTTCACATTAATTAATGCATTTAGCATCAATATTGAATCTTGATATTAAGAATGAAGTGTTGAAATAACATGCGCTATGTCAAAACTAGGTAATCAGTAATTTTAACTTGAATTATACTTTCTTTCATTGGATTCAATGTGAATTCATCGTATATACAAAAATGATGCTGTAGATTAATATCAATTTCTAATAAAAGATAAGTTCTTTTTTTTCCATTAAACGAAATAGAAAGTGAATCTATTCGAAGTCAATAGTATTTTTGTGAAAGGCAGATGCAAGTGAATCAAGATCTAATATAATACCAGTGCAAAGATCTTCTAAAACTCATACTATTGCTATTGCTAGAATGGAGCCAATTCCGACTTTTAATTCCACATATCTTTCAGAATAGATTAGAGTGTTGTTGTCTACTTTAATTTATCTATTTTCAAATATGAATAACTAAAAAAATTCTGAAATTCATTATCCAACATGTATTTCCTAATAAATGAATGCGATGCAACGATGTCGACTAAGATTGTAAATACTCCACCTGTGACTAATGATTTAATATATAATGATTGTGACGTATGTTGCCTAAAGACACAACCATGATCTTGTGTATCCGCTAATATTCTTTTGAATTATCATTTGTTGTTGTTGCTGAATATGACCTTGTTGGTGTTGCGTGACTTGATGGACGGTGATTTCAAAGTTTGTCAGACTTGTTTTATGATTGATAAACTTGATTCGTTCGATAATTTTGTCGTTTATTTGATTGCTGTTGTTGATACTGATACAGATAATTATTTTGACAACGATAATGATAATAATTATTATAATGTGATGACAATGCGTAACAATTAATATTATCTTCCAATGATTGATTGATGGTTGATGAAGAAAATGGCGATTCGATTTGATCTTTATTGTTATTTCCAACGTCATGAATTGCTTCAGTGTTTTCAATTATTTTCACTGTATTTTTTAGTTCGCGCATGAATAATGGTTGTTTATCAAGGACTTTTTCTTTCAATCATACTTTGAGATCAGCTTTGATGTGTAACATTTTCTCTTGTTCCATCATAGAAGGATTTATTTGAAAACAAAGCTTTACCATGACATCAATAAATTGTTGACCGATTTTCTTGGGTTGTTGTTTTCGTTTTCGAAGATGGCTAAATTTCTGCTCTTTATGTCAGGATGATTTGAATCGATGCTGGAACTCCATTTTAAAGGTTAGCCATGATAAGAACTGATGTTTTTATTCGAACCAGTTTTTGGCATCGTTTGGTGGTAATTCAATATGTATTTTGAGTGTGAAATTGAAAAATTGTCTTAAAATTGACCTGAGTAAATGTTTAGAAATAAGTTTTTAAAAAATCTAAAAAAACCAAAATTTTAAGCTTTGAATTGTTTTTTATTTAACAGTTTAATTTTTAAAAAATCATTGAACTTAGGTTAATCAGTTTTAGGATTTGGGTTTTACGTTCGTAAATAAGAAGACACATTCAAGGCTGTGATATCGACCTCTTGGAACTTCACCTATATTCGAACTTGTAATACCAAAACTACGTAAAGTGAAAAATCTCTCGCAGACTGCAGTTGTTTTTTCACGATAATCGAATATCAGTGTAAGAACCTTTCTAATTTCTGCATTTCGAACAGAAGTTTTTTTGATTTTTTTTTCGTGGACCTTGTTTTTTATTTGTATTGTTGCTATTCGCTCATTATTTCTCATTTTTTTAAATTCATGTTGTTTAAATTTAACATTCTTATTATTATAATCATTGAATTAATCGGCAAATAAGTATATTTTACATATTCATGATATCTATAGCAGATCTTACGCACTATTATATTAATCAACTCACAAATAATGATATTGATTATATTTCAAAACTATAACTTGATCAATTTTGCAAAAACACTAGGAAATCTGACACCTATTATTCTCGATTGCTAAGGTCTAAAATGAGCGGAGAAGTCACGAAAACGTGATCTTAAAGCTAATACTCACTATTTTGTGGAACTCACATATATTTTCGAAGAGAATAGTGAGTGTAAGTTTGAGAGTGAGTTTTTGCTGCTCCCATCCCGTCCATTACAGACCTTATCAATCGAGAATAGTAGAAGTCAGATTTTCAATGGCTTTTTTTTGTAAATTGATCAAGTTATAATTTTGAAAAATAGTGAACATCATTATTTGTAAGTTGATTAATATATATGATAGTGTGTAAGATCTGCTGTAGATATCATGAATATGTAAAACAGACTTATTTGTCAATTATTTCAATGATTCTAATAATAAAAGTATTAAATTAACAAAAAACGAATTAAAAAAATGAATAATAATGAGCGGATAGAAACAATAAAAACAAAAATGGAGCGCTCCTAAAAAAATTAAAAAATCCCCTTCGAAATGCAGAAATTAGAGAGGTTCTTATTTCAGTGATTGATTATCCTGCAAAACAATTATAATCTACTAGAGATTTTTCACTTCACATGTTATGTATTAGTTTAACGAGCCTAGAGAGCATATCTGAGCTCCACATTTCAGTCCCAAAGGGTCTGCGCGAACAAGCTTTCTTTTATGTAGGGTGACCTTCAACACTAGTTAAAGACGATTTAAGTCTGACAACCAGAAAGTACACGAATTATGTCGATTTTTTTAATCTGCGTTTTGATCTGAGTATTGGTACATAGGCAAAATAAATACGGAAGAAAACACACAAAATATGATCATTATATTAATGAGGATCAATGATCATAATATTTATTTTCTAAAGAATAAAGATATCAAAAGATGAAACCGGTCACACCTATCTCGTATCAGATCAGTATAAGTTAATGACAACAAGGATTCATTTACCCAAAGCGTTGATAGAATACAGAAAATGCCATTGATGAGATAGTGTTTTTTTTACATTTGACACTTGTTCTTTTATAGTAGAGCAATAATACGTCAATGAAAAATGGAGGATTTAGTTTTTTTTTCCATTGTTATAGTAATAGAGTACAAGTAGAGTTAAGAAAAGAAATCAATAAATTTTTCTTTCACGATTCATAAAATTATTTATAAATACAAAAAAAACATTCATATTAATTTTGGTGATTTTATTTAAAAAGTTGTTAGCGCAATCCCTTGCGGGATTAAAAATGTGAGACACGATGGCTCTATTATTACTAATTAAATGGAAATCCTTTTCTTCCATTACGTTGCGATACATTTGTAGCTAACCGTTACTCTGATGCTATACTACTACAGTTTTTCTGTCACGGTCTGTGATGGGTACCTGAATTCTCTGTCACGGTCTGTGACGGGTACCGGGGTTCTTTGTCACGGTCTGTGATGGGTACCTGGATTCTCTGTCACGGTTTATGATGGGGGAATTACCTGTCTGTAACGATCTGCGATGGGGGAATTACCTGTCTGTAACGGTCTGTGACGGGGGAATTACCTGTCTGTAACGATCTGCGATGGGGGAATTACCTGTCTGTAACGGTCTGTGATTGGGGAATCACCTGTCTGTAACGGTCTGTGACGGGGGAATTACCTGTCTGTAACGGTCTGTGGGGGGGGGGGGGGCCAAATTTCTACCCCTAAACACTTCAACACCCCTTTCAGATCGTGTTTCACAAAAAGAAATACTTCGTAAAAAGAATCCTCTGCCTATTGTAAACTAATGCCAACTTGTAAAGGTGTTTTTGATTGGTTGAAATTGATACCGAATACAAATAAATATTAGATAAGGGAACACTTGATGATTCATCCTTCTTCTCATTCATTTTTGCGTAGTACGATCAAATATGACAGAAGACGTGACTCCGACCCCAGTCGCTACAACTTCTATTGATCAACCAATAGGTGAAATTGTTGAAAATTGGACACCTCGTCTTCACCCTCTTGCTAATCCACAATATCATACACTTCAAGGTCAGTACTGCCGACTTGAATTACTTAATTCAAAAACTAATAATAACACTATTTAACAACTTTATGATGCATTTAAACAAACGGAAGAAACTCATTTTACTTATTTACCATACGGACCATTTAAAACAATTGATGAATTTAAAGAACTCATAAATTTGAAAGAATTATCAAGTAGTAATACTATTCTCTATAGTATTCAGGTTAATGATATTGCCGTTGGATTCAATGCTCTTGCATGCATCAATCAAGAACATGGTACCATTGAAATAGGACATGAAAATTTTAGTGCACAATTATTACGGACTCGTTCAGCTACAGAAGCAAATTACTTATTGTTACACTATGCATTTGATATATTAGGTTACAGAAGAGTACAATGGAGATGTAATGCATTGAATGTCAAATCTTGGAGAGCAGCATTACGATTGGGTTTTCAATACGAAGGTACATGGATCAAAGCAGAAGTTTGTAATGGTCGATCGAGAGATAATGCATGGTTTAGTATTATCGATGATGAATGGGTACAGTTAAAACAAGAATTTCAACGTTGGTTGAATTCAGAGAATTTCGATAGCAATGGACAACAATTAACAAAACTTAATGCAGCACAAATCAATCCACGTAGTAATGAAAAAATGGATAAGACTAGTAGAATATAAATGAATGGTTTTCACATCCTTTGTGATTATATTCTTTTTTTGATAATGTAATTAGATGCCAATACTAAATAAAAATTCTAATTTCATTTTCATCAAAAGGTTTTATAGTTAAAATAAACAGTTATTGTAAAGTATTCAAAAGATATGACAGACATGTATATTTTTCTAAAGATGCTGATAACACTAGATTACCCAAACATGAATGGATTCCATATGATCATATTTACATTTATTGACTGTTCGTTAGATTTCCCAGTTAAACTCGAAAGCTTTTGAAAAGCTCGTGCATTTGTAGGAAACTTTTAGAAACTCGCGTTTTCTTTGCAAAATATTTTTCAACTCGTTGTATGTTTTTCATGAAAATGCAAACCATTTCAAAAATTTGTAATGACTGCGCATAAATGCAAAATAATAGCTTATGAATAGATTCTTATCTTTATAAATAGTAGCATGTAAAACTCAATGAAATCCCTCTCATGTATTCATACGCTATTGGCTCTACAATCTTCTTCAAGCTTTCGAATTCACCTATAGTAATTAGTAATATTCATGTTCACACGTGCCTAGTAGTTATCAGATGATTATTTTATGCTTCGATTTTGAATGTGCTTTGCTTTTTGACTATTTTAAAATTGTCTTTGCATGTAAACGCGAATATAGTAGTTTACTTTGTGCCGTATTCCCATGCATGTCATGCCATAACGATTCATGTATGCACATTCATTTCGTAAGCTTCATATTTGCCCAGATTATTACAATAGTCCTTTTGAATCGAAGAGTAAGAAATCGGACATGAATTTTGAAAGCTAGAATACATAATACTATTAAGAATTGTTCTTTTATCTTATGTAATTGGCTTATTATCGTAGTTAGTTATTAGATTGATGTCCTATCGTTATTTTTATAGTTAGTATTTAGAAAATTATGATTTTGAGTATAATTCTTTCAAAAATAGATTTTCTATGGATAGAATTTATTTACAATCTTCATTTTTCTATTAATAAAATTTATAATGATCTTTTCAAACATAGTCTTATTTTATTGACTAAATGACGTCTCAATTGATGATTGTATATAAACAAATCAATAATAATACCCATCAAACATAGTTCTCCGATAATGATTGAAAGCGGGAAAATGAGAGGATGAAGTTTAACTACCAATCTTAAACATGATATTGTATAAACAGGACCCCATCCAATAATAAACAGAAAAGACATGATAATTATATGTAATAATAAACGAGTATCTCGACGTCTATTCTTTGTTAATCTTCGTCGATTATTTTGAATTGGTCTACGTTTAATACTTGCTGCATTCCGACGCGAAGACGATCGAACATATAAAAAAATATAAAAATTTAGAGTAACATTGACAATCAAAGGTAATAATACAGCCATAATCCATGTATAAATTGTCATTAGAGAAGCACCAGTACAATACTATAATGATAAAGGTTATTAGAAAACGACTCGAAACTTGTCTGAAACACGAATCATTGTTTGTTCTCATTCTAAAAAATTTCTACTAGTGACGAGATCGATTTATACATTTTTTAGAATCGAACTGAATCAATACTTATAATTAGCTCCTACCCTATAAAAAAAATCGCATGACATTTTTAAAATATGTTGGAGGTATAGTGGAGAGGCTATGCGAAAATTTTCAGCCCTAGATCATGATGCTTTCGGAAAATACTCAACAAACAAGAGTCAAAAGTAGCGCATATGGTAACTTAGAGCCCTTTGTTTTTTAAATTCTTACTTTCTAAACGAAGAAAATGGATGACAAGTTCAACTCCTCGAAAAACTCAAAAAAATGAGAATCTATTTATAGAAGTGCTTTTTTCTATGATGATAACCAAGATTATTTAAAAGCACGAGCTCTTGGAGGTATTGTAGCTGTACACACTCTTTCAAACAAAAATAGATTAAATGTATAGAATCAAGATCCACAGAAAAGTCAGAGATGCGCGATCAAAACGAGCATAAAACAGAAAAAATGAAAAATATTATTTTGAACAGTAGTTTTAAGATAGTTTAGTATTGTTTCGGTAAATCTGAATTGTGTACTGTATATAAATAGGCCTTTTTAAATGCTTATCTAACTTTAATAAATAAATAGTTTTATTTTCTAAAACATAATCACGAAAAATTCGGTCGAAAATATTCTAGTACAATAAACTGTTTGTTGCTTCAACTCTTATCATAAACATTTTGGTACCGTTAAGAGAACTAAAGCAGTAGTCGTGATCTCTAAATGAACATAATAGAGACAAAGAAGAAGGACAAAAATAATGTGGAAAGACCCAAAATAATGGGTGCACCATAATGAATGGTCGCGCTTTGTATCTTGCGCTGTCATCATCTAATACGTTTTATTAAAAAACGAAATATGCCACAAGATGCAGCGTGAAAACTTCCACAATTTACATAAGGTCGATTATTTTATAGTTGCACTTTTGTTTACAAAATGGGCAACATTTTGAGTGATCAAATTTCGATCGTGCGAAAAAGATAATGTTTTTTTGATACGGGACGAATTCATTTTTTGTTTTTTCATCTTTTTATCTTCTACTTTGCTTTCTCAAAAGAAAGGCAAACTATAGCAGAAGATGCAGCATCAAAAGCTCCACAATTTACATAGGAAAACTTATTGTAATTACTTTCAAAAAAAGCAAAATTTTGTGTGACTAATTCCCGCACGGTTGAAATTTGGTCCCTCAAAATTTTGTCCATTTTGTAAATAATAACGCAATTATAAAATACTCGATCTTATGTAAATTGTAGAGCTTTTCACATTGCATCTTGAGGTATATTTTCTTTTTTAATAAAACGTATTAGATGATGAAAAAATAAGATACAAAACTCGGTCATTCATTATGCGGCATCCGTTAATTAAAAATTCCTTAAAAAATATCTCATTTTTTGATGCATAAGCTTTACTTTTCTTCTCATTTCATATTGACATATTTCATACGTCAATAACATTAAAATGATTTCCGCATAGAACGTAGTCATTTATTAACTTTGATATGACAATGAAAGCTCTATTATAAAACATTTCGTATGTTCATTCCTACCTGCCCTTTTCTAAGAATGAATGGTAATGAAATAATGAGTTCAGTTATCCATTGACTTGAAATACAAATTCTTATCCACTGTTTTGTTTTGAAAAATCGTTTTGTATGATAGACAATTGAAAAAAATCGATGAACAGATATAGCAACGAAGGAAAATGGTATTCCAATACTGGACATATTATATGCATATAATAAAAAATGACATCTATGTTCAGCAAATAGAAGATTTTGATCAAAGATATATAAGATAAAATAAATTATAAAATAAATACAAGTAAATGTTGCTGTTATACATATATTTAATGTTAATATATTATTTCGCTGATGAAAACGATTACCAAATAAAATTAATATTGAATAAAGAAGAGTAAAAAATAAAATTATTGTGAACATACCGATTTGAACAAGAGCAGCGATTTTCAATGTTTCCATCGTTAAAAAGAATAAGGAAATATCCAGAAATATTCTTGAGACTGTCACTTCCGACAAAAGCATATGTGAATTTGATGTCGTAATGTGTAAATATTCAAGATGTAAATTAGTAATTCATTGTTAAATCATTGCAATTGCACTGCTTATCTTGAAGAAAGAATACAACGCTTGTTCACTGATGAAGATTCAATAGAAAGCAAAAACAAAAAAAATGCTTGGTATATATTTCTAAAATATCCTCTATCTAAATAGCGTTTTCTATTTATTAAAAGGTTGATAAAATGAAGTAAGTCGTCTTTTTTGTCTTGCTCTAAATAACAATTTTATTTTTTATATTTCATCAAAAATTCTATATATCTAAAAAACAATCTGAGAAACTAAACAGAAAACGATAGTTTGAAAAAATGTCATCGAAGTTTTCTTCTAGTTTATCGATGATAATTTGTAATTGATAAGATGTTTCTTTTCTTTGAAATATTCGCTTGAAAACATGCATTATATGAGAAACAAACTTGATAATAAAAGAAATAATGAAAACAAAAGTCCGTTTTCAATAAGAATTGCAATACATGATGTTAGGGATCATATATAAAGGATACTCAGGTACAGTAAAGCCCATTGGATCCAAATTTTTCCAATCTGGACCCGACTGGGTTCCGTTTCCAGAACCAACCAACCCGACGGTCTCTAACTTCCAGTATAACATACTACTTCTTTTTCTTTATTCAATAACAGTTTATTAAATAAATGTATCAAAATTAGAAATGAATAAACATGTATCTCATAAATAACAAACAAAAATACAATCTATTCCAAAGTTTTTGTTTTTTAAATACATTCGATTTTAATGAACAGAAGAAGTAAAAAAACAAAAAATGAAGTTCAATACCAACAGCACTAGAAAATCTCATATTAACTTCTGTATAAAATAACTATCTGCTCATATAGTATAATATTGAGTTATTTCAACATCGTATTCATACTCAACTGAAAATGCTCTTTAAAACAAACTAATCTTGAAGATTTCGCCAAAATTCTTGTGAAAGAAAAAGAAAAATATTCACAGTAAGTATTTAGATGTCCTTGGTGGGCGACTTCCTTGTGACGGGTTAAGATTCATTAATTATTCATCTCTTTTTTCTTATTCTGTTCTGTTCTTTCTTTTCGCTTCTGGGTATATGATTAGATAGCTCTACTCTTGCAAATGTTCTCTTCAGTTTTCATTCCACAATGACATGAAAGAATAAATGATAAATATTAAACATTCTTTCATAATAGCATCTTTGAAGAACACATCAAAATTCATGACGTTTTCAATAGTTTATCACTCAAACTATTGATTGAAATATTCTATTGAAAACACTCCTTTTAAAATCATTGTTCAGAATATGATTAATATGATAATGTCATAATTATTATCGAATTCTAGTATTAATGCTTATGTTGATCAATCGATTAGTGACATTAGTTCACAATACTAGAAGCTATTTTGATTGTTTTCCGAATAAAAGAAATTATCGAACTAAATATCTTCACCCTCACATTAGAAGACTTCAAATATTCTATTATTTTCAAGTATCAAAATATTCCAGGGATATGGGAATATTAGTCTTTACCTATACTCTCTCTTTCTTTTTAATACGTGCACGTTTATTCATATTTGCGATTTCTGTTTTTTTTTGCTATATTCTTTCTGACGTTCATCGATTTTGATTAATACTATTCATTTCTTGTTAGTTGCCAGGCTTCATTCATTGCAATCACTTTTCTTACCCATTACCCGAAGTACGATTTGCTTAGTTTGAACTTTAAAAAAAATATACAATTGCTTGGATTCCGAGAAAATACGGACTGGTCTCATCTATGACTATGGATATTTCTTGACTATTTCAGTTGGTGTCTTCTTTCCAAGGAAGAAAAATGAGACTTCAAGAGTGCGTACTTCACTCGTACTTCAAAAAACTGAAGTCTCGCTTTTTCCTCTTGCCTACATCCACCCACACCCTTAATTTTGATCGACAATTCTGACTGTTCCTCGGTTCTCAAAGTCTATACAACATTGAATACTAAAAACAACAGAAAAAGAATATTTCACTTAATTTTAACCATTTATACGAACTAAACTTTTGTGCATATTATAACTTATAAAATCCTCTCTCTTTCTTCGATCATAGAATATTTTCTAGGTCCCTTATGCTTGTAGGATAAAAGCATGATGCATGTCACGTAGAAAAGAAGCAATTGTAGATAAAGAGGTTTATGAGAAATCATAGACCATCTATATCCAAAGTCTTTCAAAGAGGGAAATCAGATGACAAACTGTATAATTGCGTTTCGTTTTACAACAAATTATCGCTCTAAAAAGTTTCAATTACTGTTGCAGCTATGATCTTATAGTAAATTAGGTGTTCAACTTATTAGATTCATATTATCATATGGAACAACAAGGCTATTCATGGAGCTACGCGAACAATTTCAAAAGGTTTTGAACAACTCTGCAAGTACTGAATTTTACAATGTCGGTTGAAGTCTAACAGAATTTTCTGCTTTCTTTTGATGTATATTATTTCATTTCTTGTTGCTAAAAGTAAACTCAGGCTATTTGTCATAATTGTAAAAACCCCGTAACTTAAAGGCTAAGTTTTTTTTATAGTACTTACTATATTGATTAAATTTTGTGTCAATAATTGTTATATTGTAGCATCGAAAAACTCCTTGAAAGTAAAAGTTAATCACTAGAGATCAATATAAATGCATGAATACCTGATGTTAGAAAACTAAAACACCATGCTGAATTATTTTGCTCATTTATTTTCAGTTGATATACACTATTCTTTGATAGATGTTAACGTTTGTGCACGTTCATTGATTTGTTTCTGTTGTTCGAAAACTGTATGATCTTCTACTGTGATTAATTTTAACATAGATCCTGTTTGATTCTCTCTTTCTGCTCATTACTTGTTTATTGTAGTTTTTTCCGTGTTTCTATAAGATAGAGAGACTTTCAGTGGCGGAAAAAACGACAATTAGAAATTTTTTCAATTTTTTTTTAAACACAAATTTGTAATAAAACTATCTTTCATCCAAATAGTTACTCGTTCATCATGATGCAATTGATCAAACATGGGATAATTTGAGTATTGTAACCAAATCAATGCGTACGCTTCAGCAATAGCCACAAGACGAACTAGAGCAATTTATTCGGGAACGTCAAGCAACGACTGCGAAAGCAAGGGTGTGAGGGTGTACATTTCCCAAATAAATGAAAATTTTGAAAGGTTTAATTATGAGAAATAGACTATAGTATTTTTTGATTTCATAATCTAATATTCAAAGGACATCTTTCAAGATGAAATATGTTTCCAAGTTCATGTTCGTCTTTTAAGATAAATAGCAGCTGAAAGAGTAGTCACCTTCAACGGCTAAATATGAAATTATAAAAATGTTCTTCTCCTCTCACCCGAAAAGTTGAGCTCTTATTTCACTGAAGTGTGCATTTTCCGAGATTTAGTTTTTAACAGTTAATACTGCTTCAGAAAGCTACCGCCTTCGACGATATGCGCTTCTGAAACAACTACTGAACTGATAGTTCCAATAGATTGCGCCGCGCTTCAAAAATCACGTATAGAAAAGGTGATCGAAAACGATTTTTACACTTGTGGCGGAAAAATGCTTACAACCCCCTCCCCCCTTTCTCGATCATGGGTTTCGAGGTCAAGTACACTCCTGGTTGTCGTTAGGTCATTTTTCGTTGTGCACATCTCTGTGAAAACTGTTTAGGACACTTACACTCACCCTCCGATTCTAAACTCTTGGTACCACCACTTCTTAACAATCGAAGCGACTCTTGATTCATTAAGAAATGATATAAGATATGTCATAGCTGATAAATAACGACGTGTTATAATTTAGTTATTTTTGTGTGTTCTCTACAAACTTATACAGCTGATAAGATTCAAGCACAAACCATAAAACAACAAATCGATCGATTAGAACAAATGCTTAAAACAACAGAAGAACGTGTTCAGAATTTTTTTTTTCACTTTTAAAACAAATCTTTGTAAGGTTTTTTGTCCTAATATTGAAAAAACTGACATGATTGTAAAAATGATTCATGATTTTGAACAAGGTTTCGGAAAATTTTCGTTCTGGAATAGATAGCGTTGAAACAAATTTACAAAAATCTTTATCACAGAATACGTCGAATGCAACTGAATGACGTATTCATTAATAATCACTTGCTGTACGTAAGAATTTAAAAAAATGTGACCCAAAAAAAATGTTATTTTAAAATGTTAAGTAGTCGAAACTGATATTGAAAAATATAGTACTAGTGTTAGTAGGATTCTTACTCTTGGTCATAGTTTATTAAGTGAGGGCAATATTCATTCACGAAATGTAACTTCAGCATTTTATAAAATTCATTCTATTGAACAAGGTTGGATATCATTGAAAGATATAATATTAAAAAGAAAACTTGAGTAGGGAACTTTCTTCGCCCTTCCTTGACAAAATGAAGTCATCTTTCATAAACGATAGATTGGATACAATGCATATATCATGGAGAGACGTTTATGAAGCAATAAAATGTGTATTGAAAATGCTTACTGATTATGAATAATTTCTTAATGAAGATATGAGAATATCCGGCTAAAGGTTTACAAAGAGTCAACAGTGGGTGTGGATATGAGTATAAAGATTAAATCATCCGCAACCAAGTGCACATCCTTCTCTCCTCATCTACACGTGCCTTGGTCTCAGAAAACCCACAAAGCATCCTTTGTAGCCGGACATTGGAACGACGTATGAGGATTAATTAAACGTGTTGAAGTTTATGAACGCTTAAGTAGGTGTTTCTAACATGTTCATTTTCAAGAAAAAAGCTCATAGACATTATTATTAAACCCACGCTTTTTTCAAAAGTTCTTTCCTCATCTCGAATAAATTATTTCATTAAAGTAAAAACTTTTCGATTGTTTCGAATTATTTTCATGATTTTCATTATGAAGAAAAATGAATTTTACTGCAGATTAGCCGACAATTCAAAGTCCATAGAGCAACATTTTGTTGATACTTCTTTAATCATTATATACCATGTCACTACAATTGATAACCATCATTAAATAGTCTTCACAAGAAGGATGTTCATCGTAGTTGAAAATCTTCCATCACTGCTGTAATGCTATTTCTGAATACGATTTATTTTTTTCTCTTCAGTATAAGTAAAAGACACAAGAATTGAAAAAGGTTTTTACCGTCCAAAAAAGAAATGTTTGAATAAAAAAAAAATTGACTGATTTCAAAATAAGCTACCAACTTTTCAATACTATCATAGGAGAGAGAGAAAAAGTAGTTATTAGTGTCTCGTTTAGCTTCTGTGGTCTTCTTACTAGGGGTTGGTTCTGTTGATGATTTGTGCTTCACACATGCAGATGAATGAAGACACAAAACGGAGAAATCGACAATTGTTAGTGGTAAGTTCGGACAAGTGAGAATAGTAGCTGAATAATTTAAATTTGAATGTTCAATCATCTTTTTAACAAATATTTGACAATTTAGATTCGAGTTCCATACTTCTTGATTATTGTTACATGGCTTGAGTTGAATATAAACTGTTCCACCCTATCTAAGTAACAAAGTAAAAGGGAACTAGTATGCATAAACAACAAAGCTACTACTTACAATATGTCGAAGTTGTGAGGTCCATTGATTTGGTGTGACGTACATAATGTTGTATAATCGATCAACTATATGAATCAAATCTTCATCTGGAGCTATCGTCACTCGTCCGTAATGATATTTTGTTTCATCTGCTTTTGCTTTAGCGGTAACATGGACCATCAGTTCAATTAACTCCTCAATTGTACCCTTATTATTAAGTCGAGTTTCACCAGTCACGTCCACAATTAAACTATGATGTTTTTGTTTGTCCATGGATTCACCCTGTTGATGGACGCACAAATAGCACATGCCAACTTTAGATGCATCAACAACATATAGTGGAAAACTATCACCCGTTATAGCATATGGTTCAATTTTATCAAATTGTATTCGCATGAAATACAACATGAACTATTTAATCAACTTCACGAAATCTAAAAAACAGCAATAAAATAGGTAAATAAAACAGAAATAATTTCTTGAGAAAATTGAAAAGCTAAACACACTCGGAAGTGCTCAGAAAAATGTAAATAACAACGTATAGCGCTCTAAGCAATTTGACTTCTATTCTTTACAATCACTAATATATACTACTGAGAATATAGCAGACCATTGTGTACAACTGTGTGGTTGTGTGAAGTGAGCATAAATCAAGTTCATGTATCCGTATTATATTCCAACTATATTCATCGCACTCATAAATGCAATAGTCGTTGCTAATGATAAAAAATTCACCCAATTCTCAAACAAGATATCACTCCTCTATATTCTGACCATATATTATAAAACTACAGACTTGGGTAGACGAAGATTCATTATTCGTTATATCAAAATATCTCATCAGAATAACGCTGATGGTACCAATAAAACACGGTATTTGTGAAGTAAAGTATATTTTTATTTAGTAGCTACATATACAAATTACAAAAAATAACCTATAATGATGGAAAGAGACATCAGCAAAATAGAATATGAGCAAATAGAGAAAAATAAATAACAAAATTGTTTTATCAATAATTACTAGATATGAAAAAACATATTAACCAAAAAGAAAAAGAATCAATAACAATTCTATTTTCCAGTTCTTTAACTGTTCAGCTTTTTAGTTTGTTTTCGTATTTGATTGTGCTGTTATCTAAATTGTTTTAGAAGAAAAAATATTAAAGAAGTCATGATATTTTAAGACAAATAGCTATTTACTGAAAAAAAAACGATTACCATCTGTGATAGCTAGACGTTGAACACCATTTACATTTATTTGTGAAACAATCCGCATTTGTGAAGAAGTTATAGTGATATTACTGTAAATTGTTGACGGTACTATTGTTGTATTTATTGATGGTGGTGTTGTTGTACGAGACTAAAACAATTCAATTTATATTGCCATATTTATGTAATATATCGACCTGATCCTAAGGAGGAAAGGCCAAGAAAAAAAAACAACGACAAAACTCAAAGCATGGAAAAATTTTGTTTGACTATATGAAACTCGAATATCTAATGAACGTTCGTCAACAAAATCTGTGTTGTTCATGTCTCGCAAAGACTCAGAAAAAAACAAGTTGGGTCGATGCGAAATGAATTAATCGATGCATACTTGTTGATAAAATAATAATTTAGAATTACATATATCGATGAGATCAGCAATTCTCGTAACCGATATATGCGATGATTCTGCAATAGGTATCACCATAACATTGAACGTAAGAACAATCTTGTAGTTTCATAATGGTGGCCCTGTCATTGTAACGACTAATTAATAACATCACGATTGGTTGATAATTATAAACGATATTTTCAATATCCTTCAATTGTACATTTTTTTTAAATCCAAAACTTGACAATTTTTGCCAGAAAATTTCTAAAAGTATGATAAAAAACAATTCACTTTGATTTTTTAATACGATTGAAACGTTTCATCTTAAGATAATAGTCGAAAACATTTTTATATATCAAAAAAGAAATTAAAAGGTTTACTATCAGGTAATATGGACATTTGAGAAAAACTTGTTGATGTACGTTCATAACTGCATTTTCAACAAAATGATTGCAATTTGTACAGTACTTTTTATTAACATTATGATAATTCATATTAAATAATGCAGGAAAAGCAACAAGTTCATTGGCGATATTGATTTCAACAAAAATATTGCGGAGGTTTGTTCTTCAAGAGAATTAGCAAACTGGTGGCAGAAATCACATATATACTTACTTTTAATATTAGCTATGAGAATATTCTTTAAATCACTCAGTGATGGATGATTTTGAATAATTTTTAATGCATCTTGAATACTTATACATTGTGGAACGTCATTAATTAAACTTGAATATTTTAATCCTGTACATTGAACAATAGCATGTACTAAGTTATATTTATTTGCAACAAAAGATTCGTTCGAAGACCAAGATATCTACGAAAAACGAAAAAGAATGATTTCAAAAATTACAAAAAGTGTAAGAAGTATTTTTTTAAGCTTAACATGTCGGGTCGAAATAAATAATCTAAAAGTCTACTCCATACATTCTCGATACTTACGATTGTGAGCATACAATCGTGGCAATTGTTCTCCCTCACAAATTGTTTTTTATGAAGACTTGCACGCCAATTCTTTTTTTACTTCGGTATTTCTTACCATTGTTTCATAATCACCTGCTTTTACAATACTATTGAAACATACTAAATGATATATACTAGAAGATGGGAAGCCAATGGCAACCTAAGAACTAAACTGTCTCAACAAGAGCATGGAAGATGACTTTTGAGATCGAGTTACTTGCTTTGAATCATTAATGTTTAATAAGAGTACTTGAGGTCATTGTTGAACTTCGATATGACGGATGGTACCTATATTACAATTTGAACGAACCAAATCCGATTGTATTAGAGCAAAGTAAGCGAATAAATCTTTTTCAACATATAAACCAGTTGTTGAACTATTGATAAGAATTGATGTGATAATTGAACGTATCTTAGTTGTTAATTTACACCTATTACATTCGTAAATTTTATATATTATCATTTAGCAAGGTAATAGTGGTATTAGTATATTTTCTAATATAAATGAAGATTTAATGAATAGATATTAATATTCGTAGGTCTAATACTTGTTTTTGAGGAATGAAACCATTGTTCTAAGAATTTTAAAATTTTAGATAACAATGGAGAACTATTTTTGATGAAGATGTGTATGCATAGCAATCAGGATTATTATTTTCTACTGACAATAAAACTCCAATTACAACATCCAATCAAATCGAATTTAAGAACAGGTAATTTCAAGTTTTCATTTAATTTTGCTGGTGGTGCCAATAAACACGATATAAGATCATTAACAATTGGTTCACTAGGACGTTTGGCATAATAACCTGCTCTTCTTCAGAAACCTTTTTCTCGCCATCGTCCTTCAATGGGCTTCAGTTTTTGTTCATCTATAAATATTGTATGATCATTATTTGTACTATTCATAGATGTTATACTATAACCCAACAAGGGTATTCTAATATTCATCAACCAGTGACCTCATATCAGGGACTAATATTGATAATAAGATGTCAAGTCTCATATGAATTTCACCACCTAAAATGTGAAAACTAATCAACATACCACAAGAAATAGATCAGACATCGTCAGAAGTGAAACTATTCTTAAGAATAGACGAATAAAAAAATAATGAATTTGTATACCTGCTGAGCAAATGTAATGCGTTTCAGAAATTTATGATCAATATTGTTTTTATCTTATATGTTTTAGTCACAAATTTTGTACCGCGTTATAGTGACTACTCATGGATATTGATGTATAGTAATTAGTCTTAGTCGCTCTTGATAAATATGCGCTAGTTCTACATATTGCTATCCGTTAATCCTGAGAAAAAATCTCAAAGAATTTTTTCTATTCCTTTGAAAATCTCATTTCAGCTATGCTTATGAATAGGTTTTATTAGCAATCAAAGAAACTTTTTTTTAATTTTACTTAATTGATTCCTTTTAACAATGCTCATTCTTCTTTCGCTTATTGCTGTGGTGCGTTATTCTTCATTGTTACTTGTGATATTTTCAAATGAATGAATGATTTGACGGCTTAAGTTACCTTCAAAAGGAAATAAGAATATCATTGCTATTCAAATCGATACACAAT
The DNA here is from genome assembly GCA_905329745.1 of Rotaria sp. Silwood2. Taxonomy (NCBI): domain Eukaryota; kingdom Metazoa; phylum Rotifera; class Eurotatoria; order Philodinida; family Philodinidae; genus Rotaria; species Rotaria sp. Silwood2. Next base: position 337,940 of record CAJNSZ010000043.1, read on the forward strand.
AACAAGTTACCTAATAATAGATTGGACCATATCGGTGTTGTTGGCATGAATGAAATTATTAGATATCTCAACCATCCCAATATACCACGCGATGTTTTATCGTGTACTTGTTTAATTGAAATACCACAGACTGTTAGAACATCATAAACTAATTTAGTTATTGTTGATTTAAATGGAGAATCCATAGCATTAGCTTGTTGTTCTTCATCGATTACCATCCATATTAAAAAATAAATAGATATTTTATCAGAACTAAAAAAAAATCATATCCTGATGTTTAAACAGAACTTCCTTTACCATTGATGATTGAAATGCAGAATATTTAACGACTCATCGTAGTGTCATAGAAGTTAAGAAAAGTAATTAAGAGACCTACTAACAATCAAAACAAATCAACATATATACGTATACATATGCTCTGAATACGTAAATAAGAAAGTAGTGACTTCAGATGTAAACGAAAAAGATATTTCATATTTTAAACAAAGTAATGCATGATGAATTCACGAACTCTAGTGCATTCACTAAATGTCAATGTTCATATTTTCAAACTAGTTTTTTAGTTGATTTCGAGACATGTGCAACTAGTTTAGGATCTGTTTCATCATAATCGTAGATATTTGAGCAGTGTAAATTGTATGTATCGTTTTCTGATATTGCATCACTTGATTTGATAATATTTCTTGTATTAGTATCATGTTTAATCTTACTTATCTTGTCAATCAAAGCTTCTTGATGCTCTTTGTTAACGAATTGCTGGCCCAAATGTAATTCAATGAAAACTTTACATATTAACTTCCAGTTATTAAGGAATTCCTTCCATGTTAAAGTGTTAATAAATGAAGCAATGTACCATATAGCAAGGCTTCGAAATGTATCTGAAACACATGTATTTATTATTTTTTTAGCGTCCTATAGAAAAAAAAACGTTAATGAAGTAAAATATCAAATAGTAAAGCTTACTAAAAGCACGTGTGACAAACAAGCGTCGATGTTTGTCTTCTGATAATCTGAATCACTTGCGTCACCAGTGACTATTCTATATGCTCTGTTTAAAAAAATCGTTCATACTTTCGTTGTTTTAAACTTTCACAGCTGCAATCAGAAACGCTTGAGCTATATCACTTAATACGATGTGAGACTGAGAAAATTTCTTCCCGACAAAAACCTATTGGAAATCAAAATTATTTAAAATGTGGATTTTTAATTGTCTGTGAATAACAATACATGAAAATCATTCATTAGGAATTTTCAAAACAAAAATAATGAATCGACTTTAATTAAATAAAACCTATTCTTTTCTTTCAAACTAATTTTACATTATAAAAAGATGATTCATTTACCTAAGAGTAGCTATGCTTGAACAATTGCAACCAATGAATGACATTGACTAGTGTATGAGCATCACTAATCATAAAAGTTACTGGTACGATACTGTCTTGATTGATAACACCAGGCAATGTAGTACTTAGCTCATAATGGAGTAATCCATTTGTTTTTTTTTCTTTGATCATGTTGCCTGTAGCATCCAAAGACAAAACGACATTCTTGTCTCATAAGCAAATCAAGCAAATGTATAGATGATTCAGAATACACGATTACATAACAATGATAGGTAGATATAAACTGGATATTTTCTTTAACTTTACCATCCGGATTATAATCAGCTCGAAAACGTCTCTAATACTTTAAATAAACCATCATCGACATCTGTTGGCAATAAAGAGTCCGCAACTCCTTTTGATTTAATTTTACTTAATATGTGTCTGCTCTTCCCGACACCATCGTAGTTTTGACGTTGTCTTTGTTCAGGTGTTTGTTGTTGTAATTTTTCACGATACATCCTATACGTGGATGCCCTTGCGCGAATTGTTGTTTTTATTAAATTTATTAGCGGTGTTCGAATAGGACGACATATCTTCACACCTTTCTTGTGTCTGACTTTCCTATTCGTACCGATTATATTTCCTTTGCCATTATCCTGCACGATAATAAAGTATGTGAAGAAGCATCGGGAATGAGCACTATACCGTAATTTGCAACGAAGCAACAGGCGATGAGCATCATTTGCAGCATCAAATGTACAGTTACGTATATATAAACCATAAAATTTGTTCAATTGTTTTGTATATGGAAGTAATATATAAAAGTATATAAGGTGCTGAAAATCTAAAATTTTAATGGATTTATTTTCTCGTTCCTTTATATATGGTTTGATAGAGCTTGGAAAGCTGATCACGAATATATACTTTTGATTTCAATTCCACCACTGTTTAGCTGAGAAAACCTTAAAAAATTAGAAGGACTAAGAAAATATCATTTTTACGTTGAATTTCTTTTCCGTAGCAATTGTCAACATTTTAAAAGTACTATATTCTGAATCACCACAAAAAACTGAATAGAAAAATATTATTTGATTAGATGTAGAGCTAATAAGGCTAAAAAGATTCTATCCGATAATAAATGGGTGCATCAAGCTATAAGTATGTATCAGTGAGCATTCTTGTAACTCTATCTAGTTTTTCATAACAAACGATAGAATCAACTGCCTTATCTCGTTAGAATTGTCAGATCATGGCTACAACGATTACTATTGAGCTTTTTTTTGAAATTTTATTTTATTGCCCAGAAAATCCACTTTTAAAAAACTGCTGTGACAAACGGCTAAGTCACTTTTTTTCGTAAATTTTTTCGCTATATATTATCTTTTTATCGCCTTATTGGTAAAAATTCAGGCAGAATTCGATAGACGTAACTTAAAAATTATCAAAAGTTATACAGAACAAGTTCTAAAATATAGTTTTCATTAAAAACAACCAGATTGACTAGGCTTTTTTAATGTTAATCTATAGTATTTACATATTTCTATTCTATTTTTGTCTATATCCGAATCAATTTCACAAAAATATCAATAAGCAAAGAGTATCGAGATAGTAGATAAACAAAGAATTAAGAAAAAAACAAAGTGTTAACTATTCAAATTAATATTCCTAACTTTAAGATGTGCTTTGTTTGTTGTCTTACAATTTTTACTGAAAAACAGTTGAAGGACTGCACTGCAGGTTTTCTCTTCATCATATACCTCCAAACATTTCTAAAATCTTCGGAAAAGCTTAAGATGAACTTCTTTCTGTCCAAAATTTGTTCGTGAGTCCTGCATTAGTTTGATCATGGTATGATATTTCTGGTCAGTTCTCTTTCTTATAAACTGCTTCATATGAGCCCAACATCCCTCAATTGCACTGATTTTACAATGATATTTACGACAGAATAGTGCAAATATACCATATTTTTGTGTCAATTGTTCTAATCGTGAAATCTAGAGGAGATAAAAAGAAAAGGTATTTCTAAGATTTCTGCATCAGCTGAACAAAACTACGTTTTGAAATGCCGGATGATGAGCAAGTAACTGGTGTAGCTTACTTAATTTTGATTTTGGTGAAGGATTACAGTTAAGTTCAATGGCAATCTCAAATAAACCTTTGGATTTTCCTCGATAAAAATCCTGTTGAAAATAACATGATAATGATTGTGTAGCACCCTTATCATCCACCCATGACAGCTGGTCTACAGAACGACGTATTGAAACCCTCCTTTCCAAAATCTAATAAATTATACGCACGAGCTGAATGAGTACGGGCATTGTCCACGATAATTTCAATTTTATAATTGTTGAAACATATTTTGAATTGTAGTGACTTTAAAATAATCTCTCAAATTGTGTTAATACTGTTGAATTATCAAAATAAGCATCAGGACCAACGTGCATAGATGCAGTGGCAGAATGTTCTATATAATCAATATCTTGTTCATCTTTTAATTCTGAATATTTTTGTAATGCTTTTTCATATTCAGTTAGGCTCAGTTGAAAAAATGAACCTGAATTACGCATAGCCAAAAAATCTGATAGCATATTAGATCTGCCACGTCCTTCGGAATAAAATGGCGCCTGGTTACCATATAACCAGCAATTAGCTGACACCTCACCACTTCGGAAGATACTCTCATCATGAACTAAACGGGAAAAATACAGAAAAGGCAAAATAGTGTTTAAATGGAATTCCTTTTTCGTCTATCGCAACATACAGATAAGAATAATTGATGTCCCAATTGTAGGTATTTGCCATTTTGGCTGTGCATCTTCACTTATTAAGTAATATGAATCTTTTCTTGGAAGAAAATGCTGTAAAAATTTTGTACGGTGTTGTACTATATGTCTTGTCGTTCGTGACCTTTGAAGTAGGGACGTTGCGAATTAGAATCGAAACAAGCGCCCCATCTTCGAAGATCAATACGGCAGGATTTAACTGAGCGAATCAATGAATCATCAGCATCTTTTTTAATAATAGTTAGCATAAAAAATTGTTCGTCTATAAATTTAGCTAGCTCAAATGTATCAAAATCAGCTGCTTTGGCAGCACACCGTTGAACAGAATAATTTTTAGCTGATGCTTCAATATCAGGAAACATCATAAAAACTGGGAATATTTTTTCCACCTCGACCTTCGTTTATAAATTCATTAAAAGTGCCGGAAAAAAATATATTAGTCCATTTGTTGACAGTTCTGGTCGTTAATGCACCAATCTGCTTGAAAAAATGATCCCGTTTAAGCCAATTTGTACAAAAATGACGAAGAATTATATATAACAAAACACTAACAAGTTTTAAGCCAATTTTATCGTTAATCATTTCGAACAGATCTTCAATATCATCGATTTTCATCTTATCAAAAAAACGAATAAATTCAGCTTCATCATATTTTATCCGATGTAATATCTTCTTCTTCCGATACACTCTCATTTTCTGATAAGACTCGTTGATCATACCAACGCTTGCGTGCATAAATACGTCCCTTAGACCGAAGTTTATTTCATTTCGGCATAATGAAATATAAAAGATGAGAAATTATTTGGAATTGTTTTAAAATAGCCTGTTCAACTGGTATAAACTAATGTGCTTGTTTCAAGCAAACTTATACAATAAGAAATACAGTTTAAACAGCAATCTTTATAGACTAGAGAGCAGTCTAGGCATAGAGACGAGTGTACACATAGAAAAAGATGTCTGAGGAAAGAAACTTATGTTGTAATAGAGCGAGAAAATATAGTGAGAGAAAAGAACAGAGCAGCACAGAAAAATAATCAGCTAAATATGTATGGCGAGAAGAAGCGCATCCATAATGAACAGAAATAAAATATTTATATATAAGCGAAGAATTGAAAGAGAAAATGCCTATAAAAGTACAGAAAACGTGTGCATATAAGAACATAAAAATTGTTAAGGGGCTTAGTCTTGGTCACTTTCTTCTGTTGGAACTATAAAACAATTCAACCGAACATGCAATTAATATACGGACAAATAAATGCCAAAAAAAGCTAGTCAATCTGGTTGTTTTTGATGAAAACTATATTTTAGAACTTGTTCTGTATAACTTTTGATAATTTTTAAGTTACATCTATCGAATTCTGCCTGAATTTTTACCAATAAGGTAATAAAAAGATAATATATAGCGAACAAAATTTACGAAAAAAAAGTGACTTAGTCGTTTGTCACAGCAGTTTTTAAAAGGTGGATTTTCTGGGCAATAGAATAAAATTTAAAAAAAAACTCAATAGTAATCGTTGTAGCCATGATCTGACAATTCTAACGAGATAAGGCAGTTGATTCTATCGTTTGTTATGAAAAACTAGATAGAGTTACAAGAATGCTCACTGATACATACTTATAACCTGATGCACCCATTTATTATCGGATAGAATTTTTTTAGCCTTATTAGCTCTACATCTAATCAAATAATATTTTTCTATTCAGTTTTTCATGCTGATTCAGAATATAGTACTTTTAAAATACTGACAATTGGTACGGAAAAGAAACTCAACGTAATAATGGTATTTTCTTAGTCCTTCTAATTTTTTAAGGTTTTCTCAGCTGTAGTGTGACTTTTGGAACATCCTGTATATTGTTTGTTCTTTGGTATTTTAGTTAGTTCGTTTTTCGTTCCTTTCATCTATCTGCTGTTGTTGTTAATTGGTTTCTCTTTTCTCTAGTCAGATTCTTATATTTTTCGATGTGTTTTAAATGTTCTTATAAAACATTTATCATGTGATTCCAGATGAATTTTGATCTACTCTTGACATTAAGATACATTTAACATATGATGAGCGTACATGCTACATTATTATCAATTTTCCTTCTCCTACTAAATCTGTATGCCAAAAAATACAAGTTAATCATTTAAAATGCCGTCTACTACCAGACATCCAATAGAAAATACCCGTTACGATAAGAATAATACTAATAAGTCCTGAAACAAGTAAAGTCCAGAAAATATGTGAAACAAGAAGACAACAATCATCTTGTGAACTAATTTAAAATATATTAATAATAATAATGTCATCAAAATCGGTACTAGCTCCAGAATTTGGAGAATGATGTGCTTGATTCGGTGATAGAAACAATGATTTATTGACATCATTTACAGATGCAAAAGGACAAAATGAATCGGGTAAGCCTCATACATATACACAATTTGTCGATACTGTCATATTATCCATGTTCGATGGGAAAGTATCTAAGCAAGTTTTAACATTTCATCTCTATTTGCTAGTATGTTTAAACACATACACTCAGTATACGTCACACTTTTGAAGTCAGTTGAACAATATTCAAGATGAGGTGCATATGAACTTATCTTGGTCAACACAATAAAATAGCCAGCGAACGAAATAAGTGCGTGCATAGATGATAAAATCTGTACTGGTAAGAATCATCGACTGACCGTTATGAACAATTATACGAATAAAGTGAATCGATTGTTTGTAAGTTTTAAATGCGAGTGTGTTGATTGTTTGGAATAGCATACATGATTGCAATTTGAATGTTCAATGCAAATGTATTAATGACTTGAACCCTATGAAGAAGACCATGGCAATATTGGAGTATTGCTTCATAATAATGTTGCTTGTGTATCATTACCAATAAAAATATTTTCCTAAAAGCGGCAGATCAACGATAATTTGTTGAGTGCCATATTCAATTAACACAGACATGCTATAATCAAAATTGTAACTATAGATAAATGCACCACCTAAAGTCATCGACATATTAGAAGATCTCCTAAATAAACCACGCAAAATTATATATTAGAAGACCCCCTCTTATAATTGATTTTTAGTCTTTCTATCATGTATATATATTTCCTTTCTATATACATGTATTTGTAAGCTTCGCTTCAGAAACATTTTTCTGTTCTTTCTGGCGTTCAAAATAGACAGTACTTGAATAATATAACGTTCAATTAACGGATGCATCTATACGGCATGTAAAAAAACGGTGTCTGTTGTGTCTAAGTTCAATTATCTTTCATTTCAATTCTTTTCTTTTCACGAAAAGTCAACTTTATGTTTGTTTTCAGAACTAAATAAACATAAAACCTCCGTTATGGATAATGATCTAATCACAAATTCTGTGAAAAATGTTACTACTATGCAGTGTCAATTAATCGTTTTCTATGTGATTAGGCGTATTGTTTAATAAAGACGCTCGTTCTATGAAATCTTTATAAATTCATAAATTAGTCATCAATATTTTCGACACTCTATTATAGTTTCATGTTGTTCAAGGCAAATAGAAAAATAGTAAAAAAAAACTAGAACACATTCACATAAAGAAAACAAAGAGAACAACCGCAACACACATGTACACAATACATATACGATAATTTCCAGGTCCCACACTGTTCAATGTGGTTTTTGCAGATTTCACAAAAAAACTCATAATTTGAAGGTAATATGGTGATTCGTGATTTTCCAAGCGTAGATGAAATTGCAAAGGCTGCCAATGGATTTTTGTTTCTGGCATAATCTACTGCCATTATCTATCTCTCAGAAGTCGACAAAATCCGACGTCGTTTACTTCATTACAATGCCATATTGGCTGAATCTGGCATGATTCGATAAATAGATTTAAAAGAATCAGGACGTACTGTTTTCGCATTAATCGAGTTAGAATCCATTGTCACGGATTTCGACATGACTACCCTCAAACTCAATCGGATTTCGAAAGAAGACGCCGGTTTCTGGAGTAATTCGATGATGAATCTGCTGTTTTCAGGTAGGATACATGGGATTGCTTGAATCACTTGGGTGTCTTTAGTCTATAATAAGCATTTCGAGTTTGCGAAAACGTGTTTTTGGTCGTTCTTTTGTACAATCATTTTTGTATAAGTATATAACCGAAAAAATTTGCCGTACTCCATTCAACTGCATAGAAGGTATTCAAATTTTGTATTATATAGTAATATAGGATGGCCCAAGTGTCATTTTCCCGAAAAAACTTGAATATCTCTGCTACAGCTCGACTAAATGGGCTGATTGTTAATCTATAAAAAAAGACATTTTCACAGTTCGTATCCTTAGAGACAAGGTTAGAGAGAACCTCTTTCAAACTCCAAAAGCTCTCAATTCATCTACTAGTCTGAACAAAATAATCGTAAAATAACCTCACCAAGTTAGTCCTTTTTTATATTATTCCAGTTGAATTTAACCAACTCTTTGAAAATTCGACGATTTAGCTCGACAATTGACTGCTATTTCAAGATCTTATAATTACAGCTAGAGTGCGATTTTCTCATCGAATCTGTTGTANAAAATAATCCAAAGAAAAACAGAATCGAACGAAACAACAGCTGACTATTAGTCTTCACTATTTTTTTAGTAAAACCGTGTGACTATGATTCGATTTTTTTTTTTGATGAAAGTGGAAGTGAAAAAAACAATGTCTGAAAAAACTATGGGGACAGTAAGTACTTAAATAAGTTCGGTATTTTTTTTTAATTAAAATTCAGAATCTTAAATAATCATGAAAACTATCGTGGCTTATTTTAATTGCTTTTTTTTATTCGAAGTCTTAAATATATAACGCATATGTCAATAAAACAATAAAATAAAAACGTGACAAGGGATTAATTTTATGTATTAATCATTGGTAGTTTCATTTTTGCATAAGCAAAATTCGAAAAAAAAAACGTCAATACAATAATGATAAGCAACAGTCGAATCCTAGCCTAGGGCGCAATTTGTTTTCACCTTTGTACTACTATATATCATTACATTTGCCTTTAAATAAAAAAAAAAGGAGCAAGATTAGATTTAAGAGTTGAGAGAGGACAAGAACTATACCTACTAAATCAAAATAATAAAATACACGGTTATTCTTTCTTTCAATGTAGAATAATGTTATCTTCAGGTGGTATTTTATGAAATCTACGCATTCACTTACAAAGAATAGTTTCTCAAAGTAAAAGGTCGTAATACTTAAAATGTTTGAATAAAAAGAGGGGTCAACAGGTATACACATAGATGAAAAAAAAACAAATCTCTAAGAAAAAAGAACTTTAGTTTCATTTCACATTCTTTTCTTTAGTTCCCGTATAATCATCAGCTGACACACCATAATTTTTCTCGTCTCTCTTTTCTCGTTCTCTCGTTCGTTCGTTGAACTATTTTATTTTAGCTGTGAATTTTATAGATCTGCCAAAGAAGAACCAATCATATTTAAAACATCACACTATAGAGGTTTATACTAAGCAATAATTATTTCTTATGGCGTCTATTTATTTTTGATTTCACTCGTGTTTCTATTGGAGAGTAACAGAAAAAAAAACTCTTGTATAAAATGTATTTTTTTGAATTATTTTCTCATGCGGATCGATTTTCATATCGTACATATTTATTATCAAGTGCAACATATGTTTTCATTTCATTTACAGCATTGACATTCTTACCACCATTTTTATTAACATATTATACAGGTGACTTTTGGATAAAAGAATCTATTTACAGTGAACAACCACGTATTTATAATCAAACAAAATATATTCTTATAGTTGAAAATAATGATGCAACAAATAATCGTTTTTTTCTATCATCTTATTCAACATTAAATAGAAATTTTGAAGAAAGTCTTATTACAGGAAATACAATTGTAACATCATCTGACGTTGATGGTGATGGTTTAATAGATCAATGTCGTATTTCAAGTGATTTTATATTTTCACAAGCTGATATTGTCATACGTAATATTAATATTTGGTTAATATTTCAATATCAATTACGTGAAAAACAACGTATTAATATGGAAACAATGGCACTTATAAATATTGTTCCACCTTCTATGCTTACTGCAAATTCAAATACAAATCTAACTATTTATGGTCAATTAATTTTTGAACAACGACAAACAATAAAAAATTCTGGTAACGATTCAATATATGACCAATCAATAATTGATACAAGTTCATCATCAACACCAGATCTTGATTCTATTCTGAAGGAATATTTTACACGAAAATATTATACAGCATATCAAACACAATATATATGGATGACACCTCGAACAACCACCAGTGTTAGTAATACCTTAACAGTTAATGCTGTTGTTAATATTGGACGACAACCAATTCGATATACACCTGGATTTTGGCAAGACTTTAAATGGGGTTGGATACAATATATATGTGTTCTTGTACCATTTATGATTATATTTAATCGATTGAAATTATTTGTTTTTTCAAATAATCTTATACGAACATTAGCCCCATTATCATATCATCAACATCAAATATAGATAAAACATTTCATGAGCATTTTTTTTCTTGTTCTGGTTGAATTTTGTTTTTTTGTTTCTTTATTTGTAAGAAAAAAAAAGAAGAAATGAAATAAATCATTGAGAAAACAAAGTTAGGTTTTAAGATACATGTATAGATAGAAATCACACACACATATATATATGTAAGTGAATTACAATTTTTTGGTACGATTAACCCTGTCAGTATTATTGCTGAACGAATAGACGAAATTCCTTTGAGACTTTATATTCAATATGGGTAGTGTATATTGTTGATATTTTCATCAAAACTTTAAAAAAAAATCTTTAAAGTTATTTTCGGCCGATACCTGTACTCCTCACACGGATAGTGAAGAAGTATTCTAGTCATCCGCCTAGGAGAGTACAGATGTAAGTCAAAATTCCATTGAGAGCTATTGCCAAATCAATCTTTGGAGTATCAGTAAGAGCCACTAGTAACTTGATTCCAACATCGAGAAACAGAAATATGTTGGGGATCGCACAAGGGTATTATCCATCTTCCTCACATAGATGTATGCATCGAAGTCTCTTCTATGGCATGGAGAAAATTGCATTCCAAGAATTAAGAAACTTGAAAAATCCTAACATCATAATATACGCTGGCATTTCAAGGGTTGATGCAAAAAATTAAAATTAGATTTAAACAATATCTGAGCAAGTTTTTTTTTATTATACTCTATGTCTATGTAATATAGTGCAAGTTTCCCAACATTTTACATCTTACTTTAGGGTATGCATAACCTGAAAAATATTATGTTAATGAAAAAATCAGTCAGAGTTCACTGAAATTTTACGTGTTAAATTTTTTTTTTTTATTCCGAAGTCAACGTTTACAATTAAAGTAGAATAACTTTTCGAAATGGGACGAGCTCAATGATATAAGATGCGATTAGAGATATATGAGATCAAATTTCTTTGGTGCCAGTTATGATCTTGATGAATCTAATTTGGCTCTGGCCTAGAGCAAACTATGACAGAATTGATTCGTATCATATTGAAAAAAAAATTCTTCAACACTTATTTTTTATTTATTTAGTGGACGCCTAGCACTTTTTATGTTATCTCTCTTGATTATGTTCTGATTGATATAATTTACAAGATAGTTCGCTTAAAACTATAGAACATTGAACAATAATGTTCAGTTTCGACTGGAACAATTTTTTTCTTGTAGTCTCATCCATAATCTTAACGACCCGCTTTCCCATGGCACCTATTCCGATTTGATCCAAAACCCGACGGTACATTTAATCTCGTAAATCTCTAGATGCAGCCTATATTGACTCACTATTGCTTGAAATATTATATGAAAAATGTTGTATATAGTGAATGGACCTCGCAATTGTAAGTTTCACTCTTTTTTATTGGAAAGGAAAGCCGTTTGAAATAAAGTTCTTTTCTTAGTTGTTCGCCGCAAAACGGCCTTTCCTTTGAATGCCTTCTCTTTTCATTCCCTTCTAGACATATGGAAAAAATTCAAAAATAATATCCCTCTACACAAAAATGAACAAGTATTTACCATAAAATGTTTCGGGCGAATGGCCATGGAAAGACCGATAGAGAAACACGAAAGGTATATTATTTGGCAGAGTATTTCAAATTGTATAAAATGAACTATGCGTTATTTTTTCCTTCCTATAATTTCGTTGTCCTAGGAAGTCTCTTTGTAAAACATGATTTTTTCATAGTATGAGTTCCATGAATCAGTGACAATATCAACAAGAGAGCTTGAAATTTAATGTAATTGTTGAACACTCCCATATGAGTAATATTGAAAAAAATTCTTCAAATCAGTCAACAAGAAAAAAAGTTACTAGACAAATACAGCTGAAATTTCAATTGTACCAAAAGTTTCAATCCACTATTGTCTTCAGCACGTACACTTAAAAAACATTTTCTTTCATTTTCAATAAGGAATACTCAGTTGTCAGAACAAGAACCTTCATCGGAATGTAATCAATCACAAGTAATAAATTATTATTGACTTTTATGACGTTTGCAAACATTTTTATGAATCAATAATGGAACTGTTGTAATTTTGTTTTTGTACATTCCATGTCATTAATAACAAAAAGAAATAAACACAAGATTCTATATAATTTTTCTTATATATATTTGTACGAAATATGAAAATATAGAAAAGATCTACGAAAATTTTCAAATAAAAACATGAAATATCTGTTACATGATGAAAATGCTCATCAATTTTAGACACTAAGAAAATATTTAACATCTTAATTTCATCAAAATTCTTGATGTTGTCATTTAATATACTACGTTTTATCTTGTATGAGATGTTTGAATTTTTTTAAAGTCATTTAACTATCTTATACACATTTGTTCTGTATAAAAAAAAAGAAAACTAATTTTCATTTATTTATTTAAAATATCAATTCAGCTTATGTGGGCGCTTTATTTTGCACAGGTGTTTTGACATATATAGATTGATTCATTTCGAGTCTAAGAACAACATAAAACAAAAAAAAAAGAACCGACGAGAAAAATGTCATATGAGCTTAACAATACGTTACTATCTATGCTCGATTTTGTCCTTGTTTCTAATACATGAATCAACATCTTGTAATAGATTTCATTCGTTTTAAACTATCTATCTTCGATAATATTCAACTGGTTTAATTGATTTTTTATCCGATAATATTGAATCATAATCAATACTTTGACGTCTACTGGTATTAATTGAATTTTCTTCATAGTTCCGTACAAAAGCTCGTGCAATCATAGATTCATGAAATGAATCATGTTCATCACTATCATTTTCTTGTTTTTCTTCAATAGGATTATTATAACATGGTTGATGAGAATAATTTCGATTTAATATTGAATGGTTATTTAATTGTTGTTGTCGAATCATAGTATCACATACAGAACAACGGTTTGGTAATTTTGGTGTTAAATTAGTAATGCGTTTTTGTCCATAACTATATGTTTCGTAGAATACTTTTGCTAATAACTCAGCAAGTAAACGTGATTGTTTACTTGTTTTACAAAGTACAACATGACAATCAAGTTCATTGGAATATGTTGAACGAGCAATCCATGCAAACAGACGACGATGTAATGGTTCAGCAACACAATATGATATATTTTCAATAGCATCACACCAAACATTTTTATATGTTTCATTAGCTATTGCTTCATATATACATAAACCAAATCGATCAATTGATATAGCACAACGATTATAGTGTGAACCCTTTTTTGAACGCGTCCATACAATACGTACAGGTTCCTTAAATAACAAAAAAAAAGCAAATAAAGATTTGAATTCATAGAAAATTTTTACTTACAATTGCTATACCTATTCCACGAGCATATAATGAACGTTCTTTGCCTAAATATTTAACTGGTTGAAGAGAATCTTCACTTCGAAGTTCACTATCATTCATTTCTTTAAGACTGACAAAAAGATAAACTCTTTTTTTCCTCTTTCATCAACCTTTTATCATTGAATGTCTCATTGAGGTGGCCTTTAGAGATTTTTTTTTTCTTTTCATTGATCCTAAAGTAAAGCTTCTTTCGAGGAAATCAAGCAACTGATGACGATGATGATGTGAAGATAGAAAACAAATGAAAAGAAAGGATGTGCTTAATTTATTTTGAAAGTAAAAAAGAAAAGAAAAAGAGAATAAAGCGGGACTAAAGATACATAAGAGGCGCGCACAAGGCTATTTAACTCTTTATATTATGTATCTATATATATTACTGAATAGACATGACAGATGATCGATGAAATTCTGTTTTCGTCTTCGATTACGAAAAAAAAATCAATTTAAAAAATATAAAAAACATTCATATGTTGTTAATCTATTTAATCATTATGATAATCATAGACAAGAACAACAAAAACAGATAGAAATGCCAATAAATGAATCTAATCAATTATCTAATAATATGTCATATGTTAATGATGGCAGTGGTGATGATCGAGGAAAATATTTTAAACAAATACCAACACCTGTTGATGAACAACAAATATCCAATGCACAAGATAAAGTTGATAGATTAATGAGCATAATAACAGATACATATGAAAAAACTTTAGTTAGAAATCTTCGTCTTGAAGAACTTGATATGAGATCAACAGATTTATTTCGTGATGCTGAAAAAATGAAAAATATGGCTCATAAAATGCATGATAAATTCTTTTGGGAAGATAGTAAGTTTTCTAAAAAAATTTTTGTATTTCACTATTCCGATTCGAAACTGAAATTTGAGATCTTTATTTATATATCAGCTTGTCGATCAGAATTTACTCTAGAAAATATACTATTTCTTGTCTTTCGACAAGGCACCTCAAATTTTCGTTTTTCCAAAAATGCTCACAGTTGAAAAATCGACAACCGTTTTACGTTGATAGGAACTATTGAAAAAATGTTTGTAGTCTCACTTGGGTAAAAGCTTCAGCTTAGTTCAATATCACATTTTGTAGCGAAGTATCCAATCTAGAAAACGACGACTGAATCCGACAATTTTTAACATGTTCGAAGAGGAACTTGTAGGATAAACAAAAATCTGTCGGTTCACAGTTGAAAATAATTTTTCAAGCCTTTTCAATAGTTCCTTGCTACTCTCGAACAAAAACTGAGAGAAAATTTGTAAAGCCATTTTCGAAAAAAAGCACAAAATTTTGGTTTTCACTGATCGGAAATGCGGCTAAAGTGAACAAAGATTGGTTATAGAATGTCTGATGGACGAAAAATTTCCAAAGACTTCTTTGTTTTACGTGATTGACTATGTATACTTCACAATTACATGTCTGAGATTTTGGAACTTTCGGTAATTCTCTAACTCAAAATCAGTCTATAGATAGCAAGTTATACTAATAAATTTCATTTTCGATGAGTTTTCGTTCGATTCAACATTGAGACCATTTATATTTGAAGCTCTACTTCTCCGGAATGAAAAAAAGTTCTAAACCTATACAGATTGGTCACTATTATTATTTGATTACCGATTTTTCAAATAGATCTAACGCTATCGGAAACGTTGTTTATAGAAATCATGAAATTAATAATAATCTTGTTTATCAGTTATCAGAAATTATATTGAACTAGAAGTAAATTGCTATGCAGAAATACAGCGATAGATTTATACTTTTGAGATAATGTCAAAAAATATCTTTAATAGAAAATTTCATTGATTTAAGTTATAAAAAATTGAATTTTTATATATCGACTAAATGTAATAATTTAGTGTTAAGTCTGTTCATAAAAGAAAATAATGAGAAATCAAAATTGTCAAGAAAAAAATTTCAAATATTTTGTAAAACTGAATTGCTTAAATGAATCTTTTATTCTTTGTTAATGTTTATTTTCTAAAAAACAAAATTAGCTTAAATGGATAGATTCTGGATGATTTTCTATTTCATGATGAGGAAATCTCTAAGAATTAATATTCACACTTACTCTATTCATTACTTATCATTTTGATTTGATAAATTTCTTGATTCGTTTTACTCTACTCTTTCTATTCATCCAATTGATCTGGATAAAACTGAAATGCAATGGTCAGTACGTGTAATCAAAAATCCTAAATTCGAAATTTCACTAAAGGGCTAAAAAATAAAATGGGTAAAAGAATCTTAATATCTTGGGTACTAGATAATACATAAGGTCAATTGAAATACCATCGTTAAAATTCGACAGAGAGTTGTAATTGTCAAGCTCTTTCGAATAGCAGATACTACACCTATAACATTCTGAACTCAGTAATTGATTACGATAAGTTGCATTTAAATATTTTGAAAAATTTTCCTGATACATTTTTATTTCATGTTCACTAAGCCTTTTTATGTATTTAACCGTTCTACTCAGACTTTTATTGATCTCCGTATAAATTCTTTTTTCTTTCTTCTCTTTCGTTCCGTTTTTCTATATGTATTGCAAGGGCACATGACCTTCATTCATCACGACAGCTTAACAGACGTTAAGAATAATCCTCATTATTTCTTTTTATTCACTACGATATTAATCTCAAAATCACCAAATTCTTATTTTTATTCATTTAGAATATTGTATGGTTGTAATAATTGCATCAATATCTGCAATTGTACTTGGTGGTCTTCTTGCTCTAATATTCATACCAAAAATAACAGGGAATTAAATCTATGTAATCTCTTTGTTTGTGTTTTTGTTCATTTTTTTTTGTATATACTTGCATGAGCTTTTGCTCATCATGTCTGTGTCACTTCCGATACAAGGTTGTTTTTTTAATGTGAAAATGAAAAAGAAAAAGAAGAAGGAAAAATTTCATGAATTAAATAAATAGTTCTTCTTAATCATTTTGTTGACTTGCTGATGTTGATATTAATGCTTCTTTAAGTTGATCATATATTTCACGTTGTTCATCCGTTATAGTATCTTCATCAATTGAATTAAGTAAATCAAGACTTGTTCGATCACGCTAATAATTTCAAATAAATTCATTTCATATTAATCAATGTTTATTTTCTACTTACAATATCTTTAACAAGTGCTAATGATGGATACTTTTGTAAAAGATGTAATGCTATATTATATTGATGATTTTCAATAGCATCATGTAATGACGATGAACCTTCAGAATCTCGATAAAGTGCAATATTTTTACGATCAGATGTCATTGTATCAACTGTTTCTATATCTCCATCTTTAATTGCTTGATTTAACTGTTTGATTTTTGCCTAAAAAAAAACAAAAACAAAAAACTGTTCACACAATCACTGAAAGATTAAAATGTGAAACACAATATAGCCATTGTTATCAATCACAAGGAGATTGTTTTATTCTGTTTACATTTTTTCACCCTCATTTTATTTAATCCTCCAGAAATTGAATAAGGTAGTAGCTCATATATTATAACGAGGCAATATTAATATACGATCTTTGAATAGGAAACGTTGTTAAGATGTCCGTGACGGACTGTGATGGTCTCGGACTAGCGTCCTTCATTAGCAATCATCATGGCTAAGTAACTACATTGTTTGGCAGATATACCTGATTTGTGACTAGTATGTGGTTAGCGTATGTGGACGAGAAGTTCAAGCAACAAAAAAAAACAAGAGCTCTGTGTCAGGTTGATCTTCTATTCAGAACTATAGCTAGAATCAGTTGTAAAGCATTTATCGGGCTACTGAATGTGCCACTAGACAGCACTCTATACTGCAAGGTAGTCGAAAGGCAAATGTATTCTTCTGGTCACGGTCTGTTAGGAGAGGAGGCAAAGAATACAAGATTCTACCCTATATGCTTTAACAATCCTGTTAGATCGTGTTTCACAAGAAAAAAAAACGGAAGACAACGTGAATAAATTTTTAATATAAATATATATGTGTATATTCATTACTAATAATTGAGGAATTTCATTATTAATAAAATCATTTGTATCTTCGTCACTATCTTCAATTGTTTTTAATTGATTAATTATTTCTGTATAACCACATAAAAGTAAATCATTAACTGCTTTTGTATTTCCATTTTGAAGTAATAGAACACAAAAATTATCTAAATAAAAAATTTTTCATAGTTATATTAAGAGAAAAATGATACACACCGATTTGATCAACATTTTCTTGAAGACCAGCATCAAGGGCAACATCTCTTGGTGTTTTTCCTTCCGCATTACGTGATGCAATTGAATGATAATTATCTCGAAGTAATTCCGAAAGATTAGCATCTAAAATATATTTAAAAAAGAAAAAACAATGTTAAATGAAAGTTTCTTTTTGTATTAACTCTGAACAGCAGCTCGTCGATGAAGTTCTGTTTCACCAAATTCAACAACAAATACATCATCTTCTTCACGTACAGCAGGTAATGGTGGTGGTGCAGCTGCTAATTCTTTGTGTCTGCAGACAAGATTTACAATTATATATGTTAATAAATAAAATAATATTCTTTTCTTTTTTGTTTACCGTTTAGCTAATTCTTCTGCATCTCGTTTACGTTTTTCTTCTGCTTCGCGTTGTTTTCGTTCATTTTCTTCTTGTTCACGTAAAGCTCGAATTTCATTTTTAAGTTGAGCACGATGTAGTTTTTCGTCTTCAGCTTGTTGTCGTTCAAGTTCTAATTGTTTTGATTCGTCTTCTCTCTATTGGAAAAGATTAAAAAAAAGAAAATAAAATGTCAAATTTATATTAAATTTTTAAAAAATCTACTCTTTTTTGTGTTCGTGTATTTTGAACTTGTTTATAGAGATATGTAGCTAAATATTCAATAGGATCATTTGGACGACGTTCAACAATTTCGGCTAAACCACGAATTAATGCTGGTCCTATATTTACAAAATGATTAAAAATATGATAAGAAAAAATGAAGAATTTGATACGTGCCTACAGTAGATGACAAATATTTAGCTTCAATTGAATTTGGATCTGGTGGAGGACGACGTCCAGAATTTGATCGATTCATTTTTCAGAGTGAATTGAAGAAGATTGAATGTAGAGAATTTTTTTGTTTTATTGTAACAATCTGCCATTCATGTCTCTTAGCATCACTTAGTTACGGACAGAACACAAAATTTTATTACTGATTTTTTTTCTTTTTCTCTACTCCGGATGTATGAATGGCGTCGCCATTGTCAATTGATGCATTGCCTCACTTATTCAGAGCATGCCGAAGATTTTACTAAATACAAATATTACAATAATAGCAGTATTTAGTTTGAAGGTTTTGCTTGAAACAATAAAATTTATTTATCATTCAGACTCAATAAATGAATTTTAAGAGTATATTATTTTGTCCATGATGATTATAGGATGAGTTTTTGTTCAAAAAATATAAATTGAACATATAGATTATGAACATAAAAAGTTATCGTGTATGAAGGATTTATTAAACAAGGCTAGAAATTCAATTAGGCTCTCGCTCTTTTGAAATATTCTTTTTTGGGAAATATATCGAAATAAGCAATTAAATGTTGTAGTGGTTCATCAATCCATTCATATAGGGCGTAGATCTTCTCTTCGCGGATACCGACACCCATACGCGTACCCTATCGGTGTATGTTTAGTTCCCCTTATCTTTCTGTCAACAAGAACATCTTTTTACGAATTGAGATGTTTTTCAGCTGTGTTAAATAATTATTTCAAATAAGAAATAATAATTAGATCAATTTTATCCATTCTAAAGAAATTCTATCGTTATTGAAAAAAAAAGTCAACCAAAACATAGTATTGATATTGTTCAATGGTAGTTACTGTAAGTTACTAGATGAAACGTTTTGAAAGAAATCTTCGCTCGTTCTTAATGTTAATATATATGAAACATAACAGACTAAAATAGGAGCTCTGCCTATTAGAAACTTCAAGAGTTGTATGAGTTTTACTTTATATATCTTCGTAAAACTGAAGTAACAACAGACTGTTTCCCAAAAAAGACTGATTGGTTAATTGATATATTAAATGCACCGGTTTCTAGTCGTTGTTTTTACTGATTAAGTCAAGAATTTCAACTAACCTGTTCTAAATATGACCTGCATGATTGATAACTGCTATTTTCCTTTAATTGCTATGCTCAGAGCAAAAAAAAATGAAAGTTCAATGTGTATGAATATTTTTAAATATCTCCAGATTTTGTAACTTTTTTCTCTGAATTCTTAACATTTGTTCTTTCTAATAAACAAAAATTCAATGTTTTGGGTTATTGAAAACGCTACTCGATAATGTTTTCATTTCTTTTGCATCGCATATTATTCATTCTAAACAAACTTTCAATCATTTGAACCGGCCATCGTTCGATTGCTTCGGGCATTAACGTATGATTTGTATATGCAAAACAATTGACCGTTATATACCATGCATCATCCCATGATAAATGTTCATTATCAAGAAGAAGTCGCATCATTTCCGGTATAGCTAATGATGGATGAGTATCATTTAATTGAATAGCTACCTAAAAGCAAATATTTAATATTAAAAATGAAAATAAATTGTCGTGTTTTTTCCTTTTTACCATGTCGGGCATGCATTTAAAATCTACAGATACGGATGAAACCGATATTTGATTTGACTTAGCTCCTGGTAATTGTAAAGTATTGTTTTTTGTTTCTTTATTTGATGATGCTTGCCAACGTTTTTCACCTTTAAATCGACGTAAAATATCATGTAAACTAGCTGCAATTAAGAAATATTCTTGTTTTAAACGTAATTCACGTCCTTCAGCAATATTATCATTAGGATACAATACACAAGTAATACCTATTTTTAACAATAAAATGTATCACATTAGGTGTAAAAAGCAAAAATAATAATTTTACGTTCAGCCTTGTTACGTTCCATTACTGCATGTATGTATTCACCTTCATTGAATGATTTAAAATTAAAATCGCAATCAGCTTTAGCAGAAAAAAGACGCATCGTATTGACAATCTGTAGATGAAGATAATTCATCTTTAATAAAAAAATAAAATAAAACAATCTTAATATTCTCACGTTGTTTTTATAACCAGGTACAGGATAATCATAAGCTAGACAAATCATTTATTTTAAAAAGACAATAATGAAAGATTTTTCAAAAAATCTACCTTGAGCAATTACTGTTTCATAGTCAGTCCATTGAAAGCTATTAGTAGATTCATTCCAAATAACTTTTCCATAAAAATGAATACGAATTTCATTTTGAACTCGTCGAACCTATGTCAATTCAATTTATTAATTCATACTAATGCTAACAATTAATTACTTCCCAAGGCATTGGCTGTCGAAGCCAATCATCTGGTACTTCTACTTGCCAACTAGATAAAAAGAAATTTTTAGTCTTCCCAAGAATAACATGTTCAAATTAAGATTATCAATGAATTCTCATTTACCCGTCGACAATTTGCTGTTTAAATATTCCAAATTGATATCTTAATCCATAACCATAGGATGAAATACCCAATGTAGCCATTGAATCAAGAAAGCAAGCTGCTAAACGACCAAGACCACCATTGCCTAATGCAGCATCATCTTCAAGTTCTTCAATATCATTTAATTTAATATTAAGTGCTTCAGCTGCTTGTGTCATTTGTTCATTAATATCAAGATTAATCAATGTATTTCTCATATATCGTCCAATATAAAACTCTAAACTTAAAAGAAACTAATCCGCTAAATATGCAGTATTGGAAATAAATCTACCTAAGATAATATACTCGTTTACCACCTGCCATTTGATAAAATTGTTGTGTACGAATCCAATTTTTAGCGAGAATATCTAAAAACTAGAATTATCTTTTGTTTTTCATCATTCCATTAACCTCTTAAAGCTTGTGACAATGCTAAATAATATTCTTGATAACTAGAATGAAATCGATCAACCATCAATGTTAAATGTAAATGTCGATTAAAATTTTCGACAAGACTATAGTTAGGATTTGTTATCAGTTGAACATATACTATCATGCAAAAGAACTTACTTAAGAATTGGTTCAATATTTTTAATTTGATGTAAGGAGACTCGTAAATTTTGTGCTTCAGTTTGACGATGAATTTCTTCTTCTTCATCGGTTGGTATATAGCGAACCGACACAAAAGAGCTGCGTGAACGCCGTTTATGAGCTCCAGTGACGCTCATTTATGACAAAAAATGAAAAGAAAAAACATAATATTTCGCGCACTTTTAACTTATCATCAACTTTAGTTCTACGAATGTTTCTAGCAGTGAAATAAATAGTTGTGATAGTTCAATTCAAAAACAAAGATGGAAGTAAAGATACCCTTAATACTTACGAGAAGAAAATGAAAGTTATAATAAACTAATGAAACATCCTGAACATTTGAATGAAGTCTGAATGACTTATTTTCAATAGAAACAGTTTTTGATTTAGATGGAGTATACGAGTTCTGAACGATTGTGTATAAATAGCCAACCGTAGAAAAACTAAGATGAAAGTTTATGTCAATTACGATGCAGACATGGAACGAACTCAATGGTATTTATTGTCACAGTAAAACAACTCGAGTCATGTTGGGTTATTGACCACTGAACATAGTCAAAATATTTCAAATGAATGTTCTTGATGACTTTTCACCGTAGAAATGAATATTGAGTATATAAATGAAGTGATATTCAATTGTTCATACAAGACTTGATGGAGAGTCCTCTACACCATCACCAAACCTAGTTACTAGAAAATTTTAGTTGTTGACATGAGTTAATTGATTTGAAAGGCCATAAAACATAAATCAGATACTCCCGAGATTGTACAACTTTTTAGCAGTCTTTTAATACTTCGACAGCTTGCTCATTTTAACCCAAAGTATCGGTACAGTGATTTAAATAAATTCCAAAAACGAAAAATATCGGTAGCGATTCTCGGCACTTGATCTGACATATGGAGCAAAATAAATAAATGCGAGAAAATAGTTTTATTTGAATGAGTCTGCATTCACATCAACAATTGAACAGATCTCTTGCTCGTTTATCGTGCTATAAATTTACAAAAGTTCTTGTACAATGCAAGGTCATATTCCTCATCTAGAGATCTCTCGAAAAAACTCATCATAAAAAAAACTAGCTTTCTTCTTTTGACAGAAGAATTATGCTAGCTTAAAGTCCATTGCAATGACTATCAGAATATGTATAAATCTCAAAATCAAGCTTTTTCTCAAATACATGACTTTTCCAAGAAGTTCCTATCAAAAACAAATTGTGCTCAAAATGAATGGGCTCGGTGGATTTTATTGAATTCTATATAGAGATTTGTATTCGATCGATTTATAACTAATTGAAGATTTTTTTTCTGCTGATCAATTCTTATTTGACGATGTATTCCATTACCATCTTTTAGACAAATATCGAGTTGTTCACTCCAAGAAAGATTTCGCGTGTCCAGAGCACTTAATGCTGCTCAGAAATAGAAATGCCTCCGTTTCAAATGCTATCGATCGTTCTTTTTTTAACTGATAGAATCAGATCTCTTCATTTTTAAGCTCGAGTTTTCTCTATCTGTAGGTGATTTATGCTTGATCGAGTCGATATATAATTGTTAACTTTCATATTGGTAATCTATTCTTTTATAAATTCTTTATAATTCAACTATTTTTTTATGCCCATTTTTCCGATAATTTCTATTTGATAAGATTGCGTTTGTTTATCACTTTTTTTTAATCTATATTTCAATACGAAAGACAAGAACGAATAATAAAATTATTTATTATACAGTTATCTTAGAATACGAATGCAATCACCTGAATTAATCAATCTAATAAGTATTTGCCAAGGAAATGGACATTCACTAAGTACTACGGGTAAATGAACAAGTTTTTCAATTCGACGATGCTCAAATTGTACTTGTTGATTATCACAATCGATAATTAATGTTATTTTATCACCTGTTTGAATTATTTCCTTACTATTATTACCATCTACATTATCACCATTCATAATAACATAATCAAGATTCCACCATCCATAAATTGAACGATCATATGCTGCAGTAGAAACTTCTTTTGCTGCAGAATGTATACCAAAAAAAATATTTTTCGTTCCTTTTTTTTCAATTAAAAATACAATAGAATGTTTTCCCGATGAATAATTATTAACACCACTGATTTGTGATATTCCAGCACGATAACTTGAATGTTTAACAAGAGATTTATCTTCAGATATTGTACATGGTCCATACATTGATACAAAATGTTCTTGTATAGATTCAATTAATTTTTCTGATGTATGATTATTTGTTTGTGATATGGGATTTGAACATAGTGATTGTTCTTGTTGTTCGATAATTTTAATTCCACGAATTGTTGCAGTAGCTTTTCTATCTTCTACAATACAAATATTCGTTGGTTTTTCCAGTGAATTTCGAAGTTCAGATAATTGTTTAGTCCATTTATCAATTTCAATTTCTGTATAATTCTCTGATTTTGCAGTTGTGCCATATTCTGAAAGTGTTTTATTTAATGAAATTTTAACTTCATCTTTTCTTTTTTCAATGATTTCTTGAATATCATTTCGAGCTTTTTCAGCAATTTCCTGAATTTTTCTGATTGCTTTTCGTTCCCAAGCATAAATACTCGATAGAAAGGATTGTTCAAAATCATTTTCATCTACATCTTTTTCTAAGACTTTATATTTTTCTTGAAGATCATCCATTTGTTGAGCAAGATATAATCGATGTTTTACAAAATGTGGAATACAATATGATTGTTGACATCCATAACACTTTGCAGCACATCCAGCTTTTTGACATTTTGCACAATTGGTTTTCTCCGCCATTGGTATTGTATTACCTTGATGATTGTATTCAATGTAACAATATATATATATATGTATATATGAATTGACTATTGAAAATTTATAAGGTCAATGGAAATTATACGATTTACGTTATTGGCAATCTATGAAATAGAAACGAAGAAAAAAATATTCAATATTGATAACAAATGCGATTAAACGATAATAAATATAAGTAATGTTTCTCATTGAAAAATGTACTAAAAATAAAGCAAGCATAAAAAAAAAATACAGGCAAGTGAAAATAACGACAGTAATTATTATATTGCATTAAAACATAAAGAAAACAACGTAAAAAGGTAATAGGTTATACATCTCTTATGACAATAATGTGAATGAAATATCATCCCATATCAAATTATATCATTGCAAATGGAACGATTAGACAAAATCTTGTCTACATATTTATTTATGTCTTTACATTGTATTGAGATGAGGAATCAACTGGAAAAATTCAACAGAGAAAACAGTACGATCGTTGTATTACGGATTTATCAAATCATTCCTACTATCAAAAAGTTAAGATAAGAAGATAGATGTATGACAACTTCCATCTCAATGAATTGCTATAAACTAATCGAAAAATCTAGTTGTCAAATTTTCTAATGTATGCTGGGTAATTCAACATATAATTTTATCCGAATATTAAGTTTCTGATAGGTACATTTCAGTACACTTGTATAGTTTAGCTACATGACTTGAAATGAAATAGTCACAAATCTAATGAGTAGGATAAAATGACAAGTTCTGTGACATAAGCTCATAAAAGAAAAAAAGAATTATTCACTAGATTGTATTCATTTGAAAGGAACTAGAATAATCTGAACCTACTCAATTAGTTAATATGAAACTGTTACCGACCTATAAGTAAATAATTTTTTAAATCTCGTCTCTTGTTCTTACAATACAAATGAATCTAAATTCTATCAATTAATTGGAATAGTAGATTAGGATAACTGGCAAAAATCAATATGGATTGAAATGAAATATTTCATCAACAAACCGTTGTGTTCTTGAAGATAGTGAGAATCTACAACACTTATCAATATGATTGATAATAGCGTCTCGTGTTTTATATTTTCATTATAATATGCGACACAAAAGTAATGATACACAATGTCACACTTTATACCTCTTCATAAACACATGCTAGAAAAAAAAATGTGCTCTTTTGTTTCAATCAATAGAAAATTTTGTTCTCGTTATAAATACATACAATCTGTACTTGTTATATATTAGTGAACAGACTAATGCGAAAGAAAAGAAAAAAAACAAGAAAAACTCTCACGTAAAAAATTCAACATTTTCATGAAAATTGGTTTGAAAAACTTTCTAAGGCGACATTTTTACAATCAGTTTGATGAGTTGACAAATATCGAATGCTAATCGTTTTATAACATTCTATTAAAAGACATGATATAACAACTAACACATTTATTGTACGAATGCGTATATATGTTGTTTCTTGAGTCATTTTATTTTATAGATGCATAATAAATATACGTAGTATACGAACCAAAAAAGAAAGCAATTTGTCCTTATAAATAGGAAAAAAAATGTATTCTTTGGATATTTCATCATTGTAAAAGCTAATCATTGGTTGAAGTTATGATAATATCATTTATATTCAAATCAGACGACAATATGTTGACGTAAGAAAAAGTAAGAATTTACTTCAATGATCAAATTTAAGTCATGCACGCTTCGTTGTAGATAATGACAAGATTGGTACGACTGAAAAACATCTGACACCCATATTATCATGAAAAAAAAAGTTAATAGAGTATTGTGTCTAGGTTTTTTCTTCTTTTCATGCAGAAAAAAATGCACATTTTTTTTTATAAACAACAACAAAAAAACAACAAATCAGATGGTGCATTTCTCACTCGATTAAATTTCATTTTAACATAAAAAAAAACGAAAACAACATATCTCTTGTTATTCAGTTAAAATGACACATAAAAATACGAATATTATTTATGAAATGGATGAAATATTCGAACGAATGCATGCACGACTTGATCAACGTCTTCAACAATTAATTCGACAAGTAAATACTCATTCAAATTCAATGATTCATTCACAAAAAAATAGTAAGTTTAACTGTAAAACAAAAAACAAAGCTAAAATCATTATTTTTTTTTGTAAATTTTATTTTACATCAGGGAATATTGCACTTGTATTTTGTCCCGTTAAACAAAAACAATTAGAAGAATATATTGATAACTTTGGCTGTTTAACACCATCAAAATCTCTCAATGACATTCAATGGTGTGAGTCAGTGTGTGCATATTTGGCACTTAATCACTCTTTTCTACCTTTTCTGTCTCTCTTTTTCTATACTAAATAGTGACTAAGTCGACATCAACATCATATGCCATGCACAGGTAAATCGAGAAAAAAAACAAAGAACAACGTAGAGATATTTCATAATCGATTTCTTTTATAGTATTTCCACATTACTTCAACAACCTATGAAAAAAACAACAGTTAAAACTACGGCGAAAACTGAAGATAATAATAATAATAATAATGATAATGATCATTATCGAATAATTGGAAAACATGGACGACAAAAAGGACAATTTAGTAATCCACAAGATGTGTTAATTATAACAAATCCAACTCGAACACTTCTTGTTTCGGATACAGTCAATCAGAATGTACAACTTTTTTCATTAGATACGGGTGTTTGTACAGGCACTTTTTTATCACCACCAAATTCAAAACATATAGCACTTCGTCGTCCTATTGGTTTATCGAATACATTGAACAATAGTTCAATATGTTTTGTAGCTGATTATGATCAACATTTGATCAGTACTTGGAATATTGATGAAAATGGAAACGGAAAATTATTGAAAAAATTTGGTCAACAATCTCTGTTAGGCCCAAAAGGACTCTGTGTATCAGATCAATCACAACGTGTTGTCGTAGCTGATAATAAAGCCAATAGTATATGCTTATTTGATTCATCGGGATTATTTTTACATAGTTTTGGTACACGTGGATCGGAACCACATGAACTTGCTGGTCCACATTACGTTAAATTTACTGAGCAAGATAACGATCGAAATATAATTGTAACAGATTTTTATAATAATTGTGTAAAAATATTTGATATTGAACGTCATGGACAATTTGTAACAAGTTTTGGTTCAATGGGAACGAAACATGGTTCATTTCAAGCTCCAACTGGTTTAGCTATTGATTATGAACGAGGCTATATATTTGTTTCAGATTGGGGTAATAATCGAATTCAAGTATTCGATCGTCAAGGTTCATTTATACGTATTATTGAACTGTCAGCATCTGACATGCTCTATGGACCACAAGGACTTGATTATGAATCAACTACTCGTACATTAGCTATTGCTAATTCCGGTAAACATTGTGCAAATTTGGTTCATATTGTTTGACTAGTATCTCTTTTTATTGCATAAATATAAAGGAAAGAAAAACAAGCAAAACAAAAAAAAAAAGAAATTTAAACTGTTTAACAATTCGTTAAATCAAGTCGACGTTGAAGTACTTGATCAGCTTCGAATTCACTTAAATGATGAATACCCATTTCATGTAAAGCAGAAGGCAACGGAGATGATACGATAGATTCCTTAGAAGATACATTTGATAAAGGTGTCATTGATAATTCTTGTTGTAAAGCATCAACTAATAAAAGAGCAGAACCGATTGGCATTGAAAGAAGTAAAGCCGATTCACGACATCTATGAAAATCGAAAACATTAATATATAAACGTAATTCATGAGTAATACAGTCTGTACACAGAAAAACAAAAGTTGATTATACATATGATACTCAAAATATCATATAAACAATGAGCTTTCTTATATTCAAAACATTCATCAGAATTAAAGAATAAACGAGTATATATATGTTTAAATTTATACTAACTATAAACTATTAGAACAATCAACAAACAAAACAATGAATATTTTGTTCAAAATTTTCTTAACAGAAACTAACGATGAATCATAAATATTTACATAATTGAAATTTTAGTTTATAAGAAGAGCATATCTATAAATTTTTTTTCACATTCTTAAAAAAAATAAGTAAAGTAGTCTTGCGAAGCAGTCCCAAATGTCCCGTCCCGTGGAGAATTCGGGATAAGACAAACCAGATTCACAACTCGATAGCCTGAATATCGATCTCATTTTCTTGTTTGATTTTACTCGTCATATAGTTAGGAACAAAAAAATTGCGCTTGCTTTTTGAAAAATATTATTTGATTTTTTTTCGATATGGTAACAAAACGTCGTCAATACGGGTTTGCCTTCAGAAATTTTTACTATCAGAATTTCAGTTTCAAAAGAAACGAATCACATATTCAGAATCAACACAGAAATCTGCATTCAATAGTCAAAACTAATTTCGTCAAATCATGGTCCTTACACACCTTTACTGTTATATTCGAATGTTCTGACCTTGTGCTTCCTCTAAGGTCGAAGCTTAACAAAAATTAATTTTGAATACTGAGTATACTATTCGATACAAATTTTTGTGCCGCTTCTGAATACAAATTTGTATTAATGCATTTTGCTGTGTTATCGGAAAAATCGATTTTCTGAACAATCAAACTATAGATTTACAAAATAATGCAGAATTTTTTTCTTTGAATATATGAGGAGTAAAATCAAAACAAAAATTTTGATAATATATTGAGATTATTGAATCTTGATACGTTTTGGCGTATTTCAATGCTAATTCTTTTTAAACGTAATTTTTACTGCAAAAAACTATTTTTCTTACTTATTAAATAATTGTGATAAATGATCATTGGCAATACGAGACCATCCTCGATTAATATCAAAAAGAAATTGTGATGCACCACCTTCATTAAATTTATGATCATTGACAATCTATAGAAGAGCAAACACAATTTTTAATTAAAGTCTTTTTTGTCTTTTATGCAATCAATTTTTCATACCCAACTAAATAAATATTCATCAAATTCCATAATAACTCTAGCACGTATTTCATTCGAAACATTTTTAACAAGATTTATTGATAAATTAGAAAAAATTGTTTGTAATTCTAATAATATATTAATAGCTGATGGTGATATACTCATATTAAAATAATCTTTTGGATTTGGCATCGCTGACCATCTATATAAAAAAGACAAAGAAAAACATTTTTTTTAGTTCTTATTCAAATGAGAAATTTTCTTTTTTTGTTTTTTTTACTTTTCATTGATATATCGTCGACTTTTTGTTTTAAGTAAACTAACAATATGATTAACAATAATATTACAATTTTTTTCTTCTTCATCACGATATTCTTCAAGTAAATGATCAAATATTGATGCTGTTACGAAATTATTTTCTTTATTTAATTGTATTAAATCAAATTGTTGAGCTAATGTTGAATCAATTTGAATTGTATTTGAATTTTCTTCTTCTCCAATATTTTCTGTTCCATATTTTTTAATAAAAATCTTATATTCATCATATAAATATTGTAAACATTGATAATGCTTTAGAAGAAGAAAAAAATACATGTATACAGAATGTCACAAAAGTTCAGTCGAAAAAAAAAACAAATAGCTTTTTAGCAGCTCAAAATATTTCATTATCTTTTTTATAATATGATCTTACCTTTATTGAAATTTGATTCGATCTATTTTAAATAAAATGTCTATGTCTATCGAAAAGAAAATTAAGATAGTTTCACTCACATTCAAATTCGAATCACTCATTAGTGTCAAAACGAAAACTAAAAGTAGAATTTGAGAATTACCTCAGCAAATCAATATTACATTAGGATCAAATTCTAACAATTTTGTGAAACCGGTACTGTTGAAAATGGATCACATTGAGTAATTACTGAAGAGAAGGCTATTAACAGAACCCCTGCAGGATTAACATGTGAAACACAATATAGTTGCTGTTACTAACCACAAGAGATTACTTTATTCTATCCATTTTGGTACACATTTCTTCATTATTCTTTTACTTAACCCTCTAGAAATGTAATAAGGAGTTATGACGAGACGTTTTTGATATATGGTTTTTGATCGTTTATCAACAACGTTTGTCACGAAGAGGGAAGACATTGATAAGGCCTCTGTCGAGACCAGTGACTGTCTCTGACTAGTATCTGTCACGATCTGTGATGAGTCATTCAGGATATGCGTTGGTAGAGAGAAGTGTCGTCCAAAAATTCTACCTCAATATTTCAACACTCATTTTAAATCGTGTTTCACAAAAGTCAATGACACTTGTAAAAAAAATAGTCAGCAACAAGTATTCGATAGATTCCACAAGCTTCCTAAACACCACGAAAAAACAGCACATTAAATAATGATAGAATATCTTTTATTAAAATCATACAAGGTACAGTTTGATCAATAGGTCTACGATGATGAGTTGCATAAACCGAACACCTGGTTCTGGCTCTTTTTTCACTAGTGTCATTGATTTTTTTATTCAGTTATTACACTACCTAATTGATTTTCGACAGTTATAATTTCAAAAAATCGTCAGAATCCGATCGTAACACAATGTTGAGTTGTCGAGCTAATTTTCAAATTCGACTTGTAGGTTTTATTTTACACTAATGCCTCTATTTTAATTTTGACTTCGATAGGCTTGAACATTCTATCTCGAATAGATCGGATAAAAATTTTAGTGAAGATAACATCAAACTGTAAAAAAAAACAAAGATAACGAAATATTTTAAACTTCTGAAAAACTATTCATGTCTTTTTCTTCCGATTGGACTTTTGAGATGTCCTGTTTAACAGAAGATTTTTAAATTAAACAAGTATAAATTCTTACTGAACGATTTTTCCATTGTTGAATAACATCAGCTATATAAACAACTGAATTAAGTACTGAACAAAAATGTTTCGATAATGGATCAATATTTTGTTCTTCTGTATTTAAAGAAACTTTAAGATCATTTAAAAACTCATCAAATAAATCAATTTGCAAAGAAAATAAACGAAGACTACAAGATGGATAAGGTACATGACGATAACGATCTAAATAAATAAAATATTATTATTTAATAGATGATTGAAAACAATAATGAAGTATTTTTCTTACCTTCCATTGCATGAAGCAGTGTTAAAAATGTTTCAGCACATTCACTTATTTTTATTTCATCTGCAGTTCGTTCAAGCATACGTTCATAAACACTTTGATGTGCTGTTGGTGATTGAAATATATTGCTTAATTTTGTACGAGAGACTAAAAAAAAGAAGATATATTATGACGGAATTTTTATTATCATATGCCAAAGAATACTCGAAAATAAAAAAAGATTAATACTATTTAATCAATTTTGATTTCTAATTAAAACGTTCAGCAACAATCGAGTAGACTTATTCATCAATATAGTAATTTTTTGTTGTGCTTGTGATACTATTTCACTAGAGAAAATCTTAATCTGACAAATTATGGAATTGCTCTTGAGAATAGATGTTAATTTTCTAGAAGTTCCAAATTTTCATTTATAGGAAGATAAACTACTGTGAATACTGTAATTCCTTTTTTTTTAATAAATGACTATGACGTCAAAGTATGAATATTCGAAGCTACTTATTTCAATTCGAAATAGTTTACTGTATTAAAATAGACAAAAGTAAGTCATACCTATAGTATTTCTACTGACTTCTAACGAGAGAAAGTTCCCGGTTGAAAGTCGCTTTGAATTCGGACTCTGTGAATAGGGTAGTTCTGAAAAGGATATGAAGCCTTACGTCTTCCCTACAAAAATTAGAGTAGTTTTACTGAATTTTTGCCCATAGATGGTAACTCGAATGTCTTGAAAATTTCAACTCAAAAGAATGTTTCTCTCACTGTGAAGGAAACATTCTTTTGAGTTGAAATTTTCAAGACATTCTAGTTACCGTCTATAGACAAAAATTCAGGTAAAATTATCGTTATTCGATTGTTTCTGTACATACCATGCTATAAGCTACAATTTCAGTAAAACGACTATAAATTTCTATAGAAATTATAGGAGTTCTTACCCTTTTGGAGTCTACCTTCTGCACAAAGTCCAAACTCAAAAGTCATTATTAAGTTGGGAAGGTTCCCTCATAAGTAATAACAAGTACATATGCGTTTTAGATCCCGTAGTTGAACAGTTTTTTGATGGTCTGATCTGATCGAGAATTGCTCTTGACTACTCAATTCTATCTAGACTCAACTAGAGATAGATCCGGTATCGTCTGAAACAAAGTATACGTATATTTCTTTAACAACAGAATATGATAAAAAGTTTATCATTATTATAACAACGAGTTTAATAAGTTCAGACAATGTTAATATTTGTAAAAAAATACCATGGAGATAAGTCGAATGACTGATTGAAGCATAGAAGCAAAAGATTCAGTTAGAAGATGTTAAAATAGCAATCAAGATCATAAAAACAATATTTAAGTTCAGATTAGAAAAGTGTTCACCTATAGAAGATGCATTTTCAGCAAAAGTCGTTTCGTAGGACCGTGACTTTGTTCAAAATACCAAGTGTTCACTAATGCACATTTCACTATAATTATTTTCTAAACCAATGAAAAAAACTGTCTAACGACAAAATTTACAACAATTAATTATGAACCACATTCATTTTGCTAGTAGTTTTGTTCTATTCAAGATACTGATATCATTCTATTAAATAAAGTCAAGGCAAAAAAGTTTTGAAACACAGTATTTTACACTTTTTTTCTTAACGGTAATAGCTAAAACAAATCAGAGGAAAGATTTCATAAACTAAAACAATATTCAATCAGAAGAAATACTTGTCAAATTCTCATCCGCAGACTTTGACAAAAGGTCTTTTGAAAACCAGAACCTTCAGAAAACTAGTTTTCTCGAAATAATTGAAAACTTTTCTTAAACAATTTCATCTAATAGATAAAATCATTCTAAACAAAATAAAATATCCTTGAGCTATCTTCAGCGAACTGCACTTATTCTACGAAAATCTTCGAAGTATAAAACAATAAATTAAAACCAACCGAAAACAACCTTTTCGACCTATTACATAAAGACTGCTGTTCGCTAAAAGTAGCTTACTTTGTTGAGAAATATTTTTCTAAAGTATTTCGTTTGTAAACGTTTAACTTTCATTTTATATGATAGTCTAGGAAAATAATTGTGTTTTTTTTTTTCATTTAAAATACGAACCATCTTGTTCAACTTGAAACCATTTTTCAAAAACAATTTCATCACATAATAAATTCATACAATTAGGTAAATGATGTGGATAATCAATATCTTTTTCAAAAAGACGTTGTGAAAAAATAAGAATTTCTTCAATATAATGTGTAAATAACGATGTATCAATTAATATTGATGTTATTTGACTATCAAGTTTAACAATAATAAGTTCAATAAGACCACGAATAAATTCAACCTATTTATTATTGTTAACAAAAAAAAAAATGTCTTTTATTCTATAATATTTCTCCTTACTTTAACATTAATAGGTGAAACATCTGTAAATTCATTAATTAATGGTTGTAATTGTTCAGTTAGAAAATAATCATGATCAAGAATCCAACTAATTATTTGATTAAGATACCATTCAGGCTGAGAAAAAAAGAAAATTTTTATTACAAAAACAAAAAACAAAAAACAAAAACTTGTTTTTTTTTTTAATGTTAAAAGTTTATATTACTTTACGACGATCATTTGTTTTTTGTTTACCATAAAAATGAAAATTAAAACGAATAATAAAACCTTTTAATAACATTTGAATAAATAATGGTATTGGTTTCCAACCAATAAATCGTAAACGTGCTTGAACATCATCATGTTTAATATGATTTGGTAAACGCAACTTTAATACATAATTTAATTCTTCTTTTAATTTATCACGATTTGTATCAAATAATTCACTTAAATGACTTGATGGCAGTTTATGTACATATGGAAATTCAATAATATTTAAAATTTTTTCCATACGTCTATTATAGAAAAATAAAAATAGAATGAAAATTATTATGTACAAACAATACTTACGAATCAATAACAGTTTTAAGTTGTTCATACCAATAAAGTGTAAGATTAACACTGTATGAACGTAAATGTTCAGTTGATGTATCAAGTACAAGTCCAGTAAGATGTGCTAATTTAGAATAGATTGATAATGATTCATCAAGTGATTCAGTTGATAGAGATGTTTCAAGTGCTGAACTAAATTTGAAATAAAATCGAAACGTTAAAAATAGATTGTTTAGCTTTTAATAATAGTATACTACATAAAAAATGACAATAAACGAATGATACTCTCTAGTTTTTGTATTAACATTTCTAACAAAATGAAAACTATGATCTTGACATAAATCTTCTTTTATTGGGTAAGCACAGTTGAAATTAAAGAAAGATTTAATGGGTTAATTTGCGTGGATCTTTCAACAAAATGCTGTACCCAATCATCGGTTATCTTCGAAATCAATTTGCCAGTTTTGTTTAAATCTTGTAACAAGATTAGTTCATTGTGAAAATATGAGACTTTCTAATTAATATCTTCTATCTTCAGACAGCAATATTAAAAATTCTGCTATTTGAAAAAGCAATCATTGGTCTTACATTTTCATCTTACGATAGGAAGTAATAGGAAATCTGACACATTCCAAATGAAGTAACTTCATCAAGAATTCTATTTGAGTAAAATTCGAATACGATATTCGATATTGACGATAATCTGAGAGGGAACCATCTGAAATGATATTCGTCATTTGAGCTTATATTGGAT
Organism: Rotaria sp. Silwood2; assembly: GCA_905329745.1. Classification (NCBI taxonomy): domain Eukaryota; kingdom Metazoa; phylum Rotifera; class Eurotatoria; order Philodinida; family Philodinidae; genus Rotaria; species Rotaria sp. Silwood2. The sequence goes on from CAJNSZ010000043.1 coordinate 373,536, forward strand.
TCGGCAAGAATAGAAAACTTTAAACTGGTTGGTGTCCATGTATCTTTGAAGCTGTATTTACCGACAAATTATATAACCGTGCTACGACCTGAAATTTTCTCCATGAACAAGTCGAATGACTCGTAGAATACACTGAAAATTTCAACCGAAAAGAATGTTCCTGTCTCAAGATATCGAGTTTCCAAGTAAACTCGATTTCTGTGCAAAAGACCATTTTTCTGAAATTCAATATCTCCACACAGGAACATTCTTTTTTAATTGAAACTTTCAGGATATTCTACTAGTCATTCGCCTTATTAATAAACAAAATCTCAGATCGAAATACCGTTATTTGATTCTCCGGCGAATACCTCAAGCTGAATTGAAAAGTCAGCAAAAAGGTTTTAACTCGACTGTAGAGGCCCAAGAGTATGAGTTGCTTCTTAGAATTTTTCTAGTCTTACCGAGACTCCCTTGTAAACTAAGTATGGGTTCAAATGACGAGTATCAAGTTCGGTAGTTCTCTAGTAAGATTAGTTGAATAAGACGAAACTATTTTTTATTGGATTGTTCAGCAAACTTTCAGTTGTCTTAACAATCTATAATCGAAGGAGAAAGAATTTCCATCATGTATAATATTGTCAGTAGTAGAGCCCGCCCAGTTAGTTCTAGACTCGATTGGATCCGCATCTAAAAATTTCCTGCTAACCAAGTGTGGAATTAATCCAAGAGGTCATCTTTCAAAAATTGACAGCCAATGATGACTTGATTGTTGCAAGATTATCATCAAAGTTGTTTGAGTAATATGTAGGATGTATTTATCATAGAATATAAACAAACAATAAAAAGTATCTCACATTCGAACCGACTATCAAGTCTAGATTAAACAATTTGTATTAAAATAAATAGTATGGTTCGAGTCTGGATTCAAAAGTTTTGAATTCAAGGAGCTCTAGTCAATAGGAAGAAAAGAGATTAATATGAAATTTGTTGTTCTATACTTCAATATTTTCTTCAAATTGTGCTGTTAAAAAATTAAATCTGTTCAGAAAATTCAATTGACAATTCTTATGTCTTCATATCTGAATTAAGAATGGGTTCAAATCTGAGGGGAAAATTTCTTGTAACAATTAAACATTTGTGATTGTTACCAAATTTCTTACACAATTTTGGTGTTTGATTTACATCAACAAAGAAAATCTGATATTATTCGAGAAAGTATGTTCTTATAGAAAAGAAAACCAATGGCATTTGAAGGATAGTTCTATAAATAATTATTGTTATTTGTTGTTTTTGTTAACATTAGAAAAGAAATCTTTTTTTGCAAATTCTTATCAGATATTCGAAATACCTATATTTTAAAAGTGTTTCAAGACAGTGAAGATAATCGATAATTCTAGCAGTGTTATTTAAACGTTTAACAGTTGTACGAAACTCTTGTGCAATTAATTCAGCCTTATTTTCATGTGATTTCATTTCAATTGCTAATTTACGTTCTTGCATTCGAAGTTGTTCATGTTGTTCAAGAAGTTTCTTTGCCATTGAAATACCATTTTGTAATTGAGACACTATTGAAAGAGTTTCTTTTGTTGTTGTAGAGATTAGATTAAACTATATAAAAAGAATAAATGAATCAGAATCGAAATCGAAATTATTTTCCTTTTGTTTTTTTTTTACTTGAGCTTCAAGTAATTCTTGTTCATGTTCAGCATGTGTTAAAAGCTTTGATAAAAGATGTTCCGGATTATCAATATCAGATGTTTCATTTTCGATTACATTTGTATATTGTATCAATTGAGTCCAAAAGTCCGACATTATTTTAAAATAAAAAAATTAATTTTTTCATAATTATTGTTTTAATTAAGAATATTATCTAAAAAAAATTAAAAACAACAAAGATTTATGTGCTTTAGGAGATTTTTTGCTTGGAAAACAATTGAGATGTATTCATACAGTATTTTAAAGAAGTCTTTAACTAGAATTACTATTAACAAAATCTTAAAAAATAAATTGTAGACTTTGAACAAAATGAAAAACTAGGATATTTTTTTCTGAACGCGTAACTCGAAATGTTATTAAATGATACGCTCATCAATATTCATAGCAAATCATAATTAACTTAAACAAATAGAATCTTGTTCTTTTCTTGTTTTCTACTCTAAATCATATTATTTAATTTTATCTAATAAATAATGTAATTATTCAAATTGTATTCTTAGTGAAAATGATACCACTTATTTGCCGATCAACCTTTCCTAATAAAAATGCAAAACAAAATTCTTTTCTTAAGCGAAATATATGAAACTGTACAATAAAATTTTTAGAATAATACTAAAAGAAAACAAGAAGATCAGCCATAAATTAATTTAACTTGCAAGGCAAAAGCCTCTTTATTAAATTAAGCATTGCTTAAATCCATAGATGATTTCTAAAATTAACCAAACAAGTTTTTGTTAGAAAGAAAAATGTTTGAACTAGAAATTTTCTACTACATCTCTATTCTTTAAGCAGCATCATTTTGTCATACTCGTATCTAGACTGTTTTACAATCGTAAAATAAACAAAATGTTTTTTTGCATTACTTTTTTGTTCTGTTAAGTTGCTATAACTTCACATTGTTCGAACAAATAATACTGAAGATACTGATTTACAAAATTTTTCATTTGTCGAAAACATTTTGATTAAAAATTTAAAAATGGATATGAAATATTTTATTAAAACTGATATTAATGGACTTTTGATATAGTAGATTGTTGGTGCATGTAGTTCGAAATAATTAAGAAATATCGACTCTTTGCTTTGCAAGTATATTTTTAAGAAGTGTCCTATTTCTGTCATTTCCTTCTTGTCAAACATTGCTCTGTTCAACAGAACAAAAGAAAAAATATTTGATTAATTAAAAAACTAAGCAAAATCGACTAAAAAATAAAAGAAAAAAAGTCATATATTCTAAAAACAAAACTAGAGAAAATTAAATTGACTATTTTTTTGTTCAAAAAATAAATATCCATGTTTTTGAAAATAAATGTTATTCTATTCAACAAAGTCTACTGCGTACAGTCGAATTTTGCTTGTGACAAAATCTCCTCGAACATCCCTGTCTAATCCAGTGGCGTAGCCAGGATTTTTGTACATGATGGATTTCAGCTTCAGAGCATGGGATCCAGATGAAACTTATGGAGGGTGATATTGGACCCAAATGATGAGTTTTTATGAAAAATTTTTTGCGACCGAAGCTTGCGAAAAAAAATCTTTTTTCTTCTTAGCCCCCTAAAATTTTTTTTTGCTTTTGGTAGTATTCCATTTTTTAGAGTTTTGTCGTAATCTAAATCGAATTTCATCGACAGATTTAAAATTTCATCTCAAAATATGCATCAGTTCAAAACTTATAACGTTTTGAATTTTTACAACATGTCGCAAAAATTTTCATAAAAATTCAAAACGTTATAAGTTTTGAACCGATGTATATTTTGAGATGAAATTTTAAATCTGTTGATAAAATTCGATGTAGATTACGACTAAACTCTAAAAAATGGAATACTACCAAAAGCAAAAAATATTCTAGGGGGGACTAAGAAAAAAAAAGATTTTTTTTCGCAAGCTCCGATCGCAAAAAATTTTTCATAAAAACTCATCATTTGGGTCCAATATCACCCTCCATAAGTTTCATCTGGATTCCATGCTCTGAAGCTGAAATCCAGCATGTACAAAAATCCTGGCTACGCCACTGGTCCAACCTTAATGATGTTTTGTCTCTAGATACTAGATAATGTTCTAATTAAAAAAGTTAAAAGGACCTGGGTTCCTACTGAGATTTGACTGAGCTATCAAATTTCTTTTTATAGAGGCTTCAGGTTTTCGAAAAACTCGTATTTTTGGAACTTAGATCTGAAGATTTGAGCGTATAGAGAACTTAGCTAGAAAATAATGCAGAAGTTTTGAACAAAGTCTCTTCAAGATATGAATCTTTTAAAATGCATGCTATATACACTCTCAAACTCAAATTATTTTAGAGTTTTTATTAGAATACTATATAGTATCTATAGACAAAAAGAATCATTGATATCAGAAAGGAACATCTGCAGAAATTCCGTCGCTATTCCACCTGCCATTATGACTATTGATAAAAACAAAAAAGAAAAATCAATCTTATTTTCCGAATATACAATTTGCTATCCATTGATTACATAGTTAGCTGAGTGTGGGTGCAAAGTTTGATCGTATAGAAAAAATGCTCACTTTATCCTTGCTACTAGAATCTTGCGGGATAACCCCGTTTGTCCTGTAGGACTCTAGTAGAACGACATCTTTATATTTCTTACGATCTATGGAACACATCTAAAAATTCTAGAAACAGGCAATTGTAATTCTAAACTCGAAAAAGTAGTATGTTCCGCAACATTCACTACTCATTCGATCATTTGTTTTCATCCAAATAATCAACAGAAAGTATCTCACCATACAAGAAAACGATTAATTGGAAAGTATTTTAATGCAATCACGAGATGTTCAATCATTTAACAACGAAAATTTATTTTTTATGATTAAAATTCGAGAAAAAAAAAACAGTTAATAAATAATAAATAAGCAGATAGTAAATCGTGCCAAGCCTTAATTTTTCAACTTTGACGAATATTTTTTATTTGATTGGTTAAAAATTTTGACCTATGAATATAATATTTTCTCAAGGAGGATTCTCATCGTATTCATCATATACAATGGAGTTTGTCGGCTGATGATGATGATGATGATGCACTCATTGCTTCGTAGAAAAAAAAGAAAACAAATAAATTTGAAAATACTTCCTTGTTTTTATTTTTCTGTTCTAGATTATCATAATTACTTTTTATTGTACATAATATTACGTGTGATTAAAATCATCGATCAAAGAAAGACAAAAATAAAATAAAAACGTTTATAGTGTTGGCGTATTTTACTTATTTTGGATTATATACATTATACATATCGACTTGTTTATCATTAGTCATCGTTTTTTTTATTTTACTTAACAATATGAGAATCATGTAAGTTTATAACAAAAACTATGATCAAAACAACAATACATGTTAATGTATTCTCTCACCTTACACCTTATTCTTTTTTTTTCTTTGATCGTACTATAAAAAAATGCATCATCCTTTACATATAGCATCCTTTATTCGCATCAGTACATTTACTAAGCTCCTTCTTTCTTTTTTGTGTTCGACCTAAATACGTAATGGAAAACAATTTTATTAGCATTTACATTAAAAAATAAAAAAGCTTGTTTTTTTTTTATTTATAATTAATAGAATGTTCAAATAATGGACGATATTGGGTTAACATCATCACGAACGGTTATTAAACCTGTTTGTTCACCCTTAAATAATAGTAGACAACGAATAGATTCTGCATCTGTTATACAACAAGCGGATGTCTCATCATCAAGACCAGCGTTGTTGGCTTATGATGCACTTGGACCACTACTTTTTGAGGTATGTTTAAATTTTTATTAATTTTTCTTGTTTTTTTTTTTTTTTTTGTTGTATTTTTGTTTCTTGTTTTTTAACAAACAGCAAAAAACAGCATCTCTTATCTTTTACTTGATATACCAAACAAGAAAAAAAAAAAAGAAGAAGAGACAAATAGAATAATTAGTCAATCTTAAGTCTTTAGATTCTGTCAACTCATAAACATGTTGAACGAAGAAGATAAGAGAAGAAAAAAAAACTGGAAAAGAAAAAAAAGAGAAACTGAGAAGAATAGTCTGTGAATTGAACGAATATTACTAGTTTTTCTTTTCTTCTTCTTCTTCTTTTTTCTTTTTTCTCTTTTTTATTCTTTTTACCATCTTGTAGATGTTTTGTGCGTTGAAAGAATAGCGATGACAACGATGAAAAAATTATTTATTATACATCCTATAACGTATGCGTGTGCGCATGAGGGTGCATTATGCAGATTGAAACAGCAAGACAAAGGAAAAGCGTTCGCAGCCGCTACATGTTACTTTTTTCTTTTCTTTCCTTTGAAATACGTTCTTGTTCGCTTTCTTCAGTGTTGATGTGTGCGTGTGTGTGTGTCTTATAGCTGCCTGCGCACTTTTACACCGATAATGATGATTATTACAAGATTGCTTTGTAAAAACAGAACATGAAAATCATTTTTTTTTTCTATTCTCCTTTTCTGTCATTTATTTTTCGATCAAACAGATTATTATTGATCATAATTGACAAAAATTTAATTATGGGTATGAGTGAGCCGAATATATCGACAAATATCGATCAATTTATTGAACAGAGTATTCGATTGGTAAAATAAATAACCTAGAATACATATATTCTAGTTACACTAAAAAAAAAAACAGGATAGAATTTATAGAACTTCCTTTGCTTTTTGTTTTTCTTCTAGGCTCTCGATGGATTTTTCTTTACAATAAATCATAATTCTGAACTTGAATTTGTCAGTGATAATGTTGGACAATATTTAAAATTTTCTCAAGTAATTCTTTATTTAAAAAAATAAAAAGCAATAACAAAAAATGTTGTATATATGGTCCTTTTTTTTTGTGTATTCATAAAGGAAGAGCTTGCCGGAAGAAGTCTATATCATTTTGTACATCCAAATGACATTGGCGAATTTAGTAAAGCTTGGGCAAAAAAAGATGCCGGTTTGTTTTTTTGTTTTATATTTATTTAATTATTAATATTATTATAAAATAGGTGATTGTTTAGCAGCACTTATTAATAATAATGAACAACAAACAATTCAGTCACGTGGACGTACATTTCATTGTCGTATGCGAACAAATGATGGTTTGTTTGTTTTTCTATTTATTGGAAAAAAATAATTTTCTTTTTGTTAAAGATGCTACACCATATGTTCGTATGGTTATATCTGTTGCACTTCATCGTGATTCATTAGGTAGTGATAAAACATTTTTAATATGTATTGCTAGACGACCATCATTAAATGATCCAAATGATAAACCATCATTACTTGGTTTTGACCAATTTTCATCACGAATTAATCTAAATTATGATATTGAAAATTTAGATTCAAGGTAAATTCTTTTTTCGTGTTTTGTTTTTCTGAACAAAAAGATAAGAAAAATAATTTATTTATTTTTTTAGTCATATGAAAAGTGAAACAATTGATATGAATTTTCATGGAAAAAATTTTCGTGATTATGTTTATAGTCATGATATTCCATCAATTGAACGACATTTTGAAGAAGGTAAGATATATATGATCATTTTATTGTTCGTATTATTATTTCTATGTCAAAAAAAAAAAGAAAAATTATCATAATTAACGTAGTTAATGAAGATTACTCAAAATGATAAAAAAACACCCACACTCTCAAGTATCCGAAGTTTTGTTCTTGGATCATGTCCTTTAGATGAGTAGTACTGAACAGAGACCGAAAACGAACCGAACTGAGTCGAACTAGTTCGGTTCGGTTCGGTTCGAGTCGAACCGAACCGAACCCGAACCGACTTTTTGAAAACTCAATCGAACCCGAAAAGACTTTTTGAAAACTCTACCGAACCAAACCGAACTCGAACCGGATAATCTTGGCTCGGTCTGGATCGGTAGCAGTTCTCAGTTTTTAAAAGTTGCCTTACATATTCAAAANAAAAAGAATGCAATTCAAATTTGGAAATTATTATCGAATGTCTTGGTCACTCTTTTCAAATGAAAAATGTAGCGAAGCTACAAATGTTGATTTTTGCTTGACTTATATCAATTTCACGAGATCCCATAATGATGAATTCAAAAAGCTTGATTTTCGAACAGTTCGAAAAAAAAAGATGACTCACCTAGGCTACAAATATCAATGTGAAATTTTTTGTAACGTAGTCAAAACATAGAGCTTTCGAGGCGCTACAAAGCTGCTTGTTAGTTTTATCGGTGAATCAAAATCCGAACACATAAAGCTTAAAATATTGATTTTTACGCTTGAAAGTTGTGTTTCTTGGAGCACTTCAGTATTACTTCTCTAATTTTTCTTCATAAAGTCTCACCAAAAGATCTTCACTATGTTTTTGTAGAGAATTGAATGCTGAATCCTTTGGAAGAAACCCGAAGCCTTTGAGAAGAAATTCAAGACCGATATCGATGAAGCAATCAGACCATCGTTATTTATGGTCCATCCGTTATATATTTGTATACGCATTAACGAACAAGAAAGAATAGGATAATACTATAGAACTAAGACAAAAGAGAAATATGCTAGAGAAAATTTCAAATAAGTCCAGGAATAAATGCATATGGTACGCTTTCGCAATAAGTTTTCCAATCTTTACCATATTTAGCTTTACATCGAGCCATATCACGTGTATAACGATGAACAATCATGAAAAAGAAGAATATGGGATAAAAATAAGGTAAAACACCAGGCCATTGATAACATGATAATGCCCAGCATGTTGACATACATATATCAGCTGTATATGCGGGTTTACGACAATATTTCCAATAACCATCAATTAATAATGGTGAGCCACATTCAGTTTTTAAATATTTAGGATTTTTTATTTCATTCCATGGAACTTGTGGAAATCCATTTCGTGATATATATATTCCTTGTTGTCGCATACGAAAACGAATTTTTTGTGATAGAGAAGAATCCCATACATAATAAGCAAGAATAAGTATAATAAATAATATAATAATAAAGGTCATTGATACATTTTCATTAGGTTTTTGTGTACGTAAACTATTAACAAGAATATAGTATGCTTGAAATGCATAAACAAATGGAACACCAGCTAAATTCCAATAGATTAACATCCAACCCCATTTTTCATAAAATATATCCCAAGTTACAGGAATACATTCTTCACCTTTCATACAAGCATTTATATAAAGTACTTGAACTGTTAAAATAAATATCATTGGCCATGTTATTGTATGAAATACTTCATATTGTTTTAATGCAGAAGATATAATTAATAGAAATAATAAAAGCCATGATAAACGTACTTCAGCTATCATTTTAAGATCAACATCTTGTCCTAAAATTCGAATACGTGGATTTAACCAAACTCCCATAAAAAAATCATAAATCGGTGAATGTGTCATTCGACATGTTTGATTTGTTTTTAAAGCATATAAATGAATATATATTGATAATATATCACTAAATATAACAGCTATACAAAGTATTGAACCAAATTGATCAGCAAATATTGTCATTCGAAATATACCAGTAAAATGACATACAGCAACAAGTATTAATGTTAAATACCAACTAGCTAATGCATTACATTTATAAGTATATTGTTGATTATTTTCAGTAGGTACAGGTAAGCCTTTAACTTCAGGACCGGGTAAAATAGCAGCAAGTATAAGTTGTAAAAGAAAAAATCCAATATAAACATAACAAGCTGACCATGTTGGTGAACATGTTTCTTTAAAGTTTTCTATAAATTCATTAAATGATGATGGAAAATAAAAACCACCGAAACTATATCGTAATGATAGAGCAAAATAAAATGGTATAAAATGAGAAAATATCATTAAACCAATAGCTCCTGGTGTACCACCAAATTCTTTTGATTCTTTACTCATTTTTGATTATGTACTTCGTCTGAAAAATATGTAAAAAGAAAACCTAAAAACTGAAAGGAGATAATTTATTTTAAAAAGTGCAAGATTTTACTGTATGACACATCTTTCCATAAGTATATATGACTTATCATCTAATGATAGTATTAGTAAATAATGACTTGTTAAGACATTTAAAAAATGTTGGGTCAGTTCATATTTTCCTAATTCTAATCTAAGCTCTTCTATTTCTATTCTTGCTTTTTTAATAAAATGATTATCCAAGGAAAAGAAACAGCTCTCCATTTTCTTTTTTTTATCTTTATTAACTTATTCGTTTGTTTCAAGCACGATCAACTCATAATCACGCCATACAAAAGTAACCTTTTACCTTTGAGTGCTTTCTTTCGATGTATTGAATATGTTTTCGGTAGATTTATTTTTATTCTAATATTCTCCTATTTTATTAATTAACTGGAATTATTTTTTTTTCTTCCTTTGGTTTTCAACATTTTCTGCAGATTAACCAAGAAAGTTATGGATATTAAGGTAAATCAATCTTTTCTTTCTATGATACTTATGACCTCTTCAAGAAGGAGAAAAAGTATTTTTTGCCATGTGGATGACGCATTTCTCATTTTAAGTCTTTTAAGTCACATAAACTGTCGTTTACATATATTGTCTATCAGTTGCAAAAGCAAATATCTATCGAAAATGTAATCCTTAAAAACATGATTATATTATGATATAAAAAGCAGAATACAATATCATATTATTACTATTAACTGTTATCATCTAATAAAAAACATACACCGGTAAACGCGAGCGCAAACGAAAGAAGAGCAAAATACCGAAGAACAGAAAAAGGATGAGATATAATATACATATATATGTTGGTTGATGCATTCACAAAATCACGCCATGTGCAAAACAATGGTACATTTCTAAAGACAATCACGCCATACATACTATCCAGGGATTACCGAAAAAAAAATGTCTTCTATTTTTAGATGAAGTTATATATTATCAAGACGATCAAAATAAGAGCTATGCCATCGATGACGAGATCGATAATACTTTGTTAAAGAATATCTTAAAACTTTTGGATTTTTAATACTCTCATAAAAATTAGTGAATATTGCAAGTAGACTTATCTATTCTCCTTCATACTGGTCAAGAGCCTAGCATAATATAAAATTTCTTTTTTCTCTATGACTTTAAAATACAAATATATTGAGTTTGCCATAATCTTAGAAACTTCATGAATCGATTATAATTATGAATTTAGTATTAAAAATAACTGGTGTCATTATAGCTTTTGTTTGTTTTAATATCAGCAAAAAGTACTCACATTCATAGCCTTGATCAGCATCAATTCGAGACTGCAATATGGCTCAGCTGTTGGACGAATGTCTTACGTGTGCTTGATTTATATTTCTTTTCCAATATTGAATATAATAAAAGATTTGCGACAGCTTTAATAGTCCTATAGCCTATTCTGTTACTTCATTCAATTTATCATTTATTTGAAATGCAAAAAAAAGAAACACGAGAAGAACAATTATTATGATTATATAGAGGAAATTTTTTCTCAGCTACTTCGGAATCATCGTTCAAATGTGCACCTGCATACCATCAAAATATGTGTCGTTTCGAGAGAAAAAACAATTAAAAAAAACTTGTTAGTTCAGCTTTTTGTGGAACTTACATGTATTCTTTAGCCTTATTATACTAATACAAAATGTGTAAAGTGGAAAATCTCTCTCAGACTATAGTTGTTTTCCAAGATAATCGATTGCTAGAGAAGCCATCTGTCTTATTTATTTCTGCATTTCGAACAGAATTTTTTCTATGTGCCTTGTTGCTAGTTACTCGTTGTTTTTGCTCAATCTAGCATTATTATTATTCTAATCATCGCCAAATAAGCCTGTTGTATGTATCCATTATATCTACAATAGGTCGTCTCAATACAATATTATATATTTCGATAATCTCCGTAACATTGATATTAATTATTTCCTAAAGTTATACGTAGATCATTTGATGCTTTTTTTATGTTGACCATATGACAGCTGTGGCAAATTAATGCAACACTTACCCATCATCGTTAACGACTTGAATATAGATTGTTATCTATGCAAAAATCAAAAGCTGTTCCATTTGGAGCATTTACAAACATATTCCAGCTATTGAAATTCTGAGAAAGACTTTGGAATGTTCAAGAATTCTCTAGAGCAATCTAAATCTTGTCTGCAGTGGCATTTGGTGCCTTTTTCGGTGGTTAACGAACCTCGAGAAAAAAGTCATTTTATGAAATCTGATTTAAAACGAGGGTTAAAGTATAAAAGTCAAAATCTGAACTCCACACAGTTTGTGACAGACGGTGTCGATATACAATCGCAGACTTTATGTGAATGATGGTTTGTTATAATATGTGAAATACTTCCTTATTGCATTTCTGGAGGATAAAGTAAAAAAAGGGTGAAAAAATGCAGACACAATAAAGCAGTCTCCTTGTGATTAATAACAGTAGCTACATCATATTTCCCATTTTTATCCCACAATAATTGTATTAACAGCTTTTTTTGTGTACTCAAAAAGTGAGTACACTCTAGAATCGGTCAGTGTGTCCGTCCGGCCGTTAACACGATAACTTTTGAAAGGAGAGTCCAATCGCGATGAAATTTTCTACACAGTTCAGTCTTAACAATGTCTCGGTCGAGTTCGAAGATGAGCAGGATCCGTCAAGAAATGGCTGAGTTATCGAAAAAATTGTCATTATTGAGAAGATCATCCCNGGCGACCGCGCCCCCACTCTGGTAATAACCCCCCCCCCCCCCCCCCCCCCCCCCTGGGGTCAAAACTTCGCAAGGTGCGTTTTTCAATGTCATCTATACACTCTATTATCCAATCAATCTTGTACGGACCTCTGCTAGCTTCTAACATATATTGAAAATATTTCTCCAAGATTCTCGAAAACTCGAAGATTTCAAAATTCTCAAGGTGGGAAATATATATCCCACTGGGTCTCAAAGGGTTAATGTGATATAAATATGATGATCTTTCCAGGTTGAGCACTCTCGGTCTTACACATGTGTGCCGATCAATTACGGTGACAAACAACAATCGTTTACTGTTGTCATCAGCTAAGCTTTATAGTGAATTGTGGTCATTGTAAACGGTGACCATGAAAAATCGTCGTTAAAGTCTACCACAACTAGATGGTAGCTGTAAACAAAAGTCGTCGAATAGTCCCATAAGCTATCGAATACGATGGCTAATAATCTTTCTTCTTAGTGTATCAATTACTTTTACTTTTTATTTTTATGCAATCGAATGATGGATTCATTGAAATTATTAATCATTTAAAAACATCTCTTTTCATACGTACTGATTTTGGAGCAAGAAATGTTTGCTATGTGTAATATACCATTAATCGAAATTCATTGTTCTTTAAGAATCAAAAACAATTTTTTCTCGTCATTTAACTTTATACTCAATCATTTGTAGTTCGTGATTGAAAAACTCGATCTTAATTATTTTACACTGGTTAACAACAATTTTATAAACTTAAAAAAAAAACAATTATTATTTCATAAGTGGTTCTATTAAAAAGGTTTATCTGAAGTTGAAAACACCAATTATCATAACATATTTTGGAATACACTAAAGAATGTAGCTTAAGGTATTCTCAAGAAAATCGTTTATCTTTATCTTGTAAACAACTTTTTCGTCAGTTTTTTAGCAATGAATAAAAATTATAATTTTATTCCAAAAAATGATAGATTCAATTGTTTTATTTTAAGGTGCGTATAACGCAAAATTGGAATGGATTTTATTTTTTATTGGTTTGATAGAAATTGACAAGCTGCTTACGAATATATACTTTTTCTTTCCATTCGATTAATTCTTCGTTGTAAAAAGCTTCAAATACTGACAAGGAGGTCACCGGTATAACCAAAATCACTTTTTTTTCTCTAAGCAAACTCGTAAGTTTCTATACTCTTGAAAGTAGCCCAATGTGAAAATCCGTACCGCATCATATATATTTTAGGATAATTATATTTCCACGGAAAACGCACTTGTACTTTCCCTCCGCATTTTTTTCCTGAAACTTCGCCGGTAGTCCATTTTCCATCGAATACAAAATTTACTGAAATGTAAGTAGTCAGATGTAGATTTTCACACTGACTGTAAATATACTGTTTATTTTATTTTGCAGCTGAGTTTTCATAATAGAAACTGCCATAAACAAGGCCATTTTCTTGATCCTTTTACTAGTAAAACAGGGAAATATTCGACTTTCTCAACAATAACACAAAATGGAGAATTTTGTAGCTCAAAACTAGCTGATCCAAATGAGATAAGACAGTTTGTCTTATCTTCTGCCACAAAAACTTAGATAGGTTTATAAAATTGCTTATAAACACATTCTCTAAGCGTACACGTATTGATAGCGATTATTTACGCCATTTATTTTAAACTTAAGAAAATAAGATATTTTCAACGATTATGGACACTTAAGAATTGCTTTGAGAAAAAAAAGCAATTTTGGTTATACATGTGATCTTATCAGGTTTTAAAGCTTTTTGGAACGAAGATTTAATCTAATGGAAATAAAAAGTATATATTCTTGAATGAAAAATTAGTTTTGCTTCAATTTTGCAGTATGTGCACCTTATAAACAACTATAGCATATGCCAATAGATTGATTGACGCTATCAATCAAGTGTTAGTTTAAAGAATTCATTCATAAAATAAATATTTTACTATCAAAACTAAATGAAACGAATATATTAATCTGAAAATAATGACAAACAGACCTATAGTTTATTCGAAAGTTTACTATCACATTTTCTGTTCTTTTTTCAGTGCGTCGATTCATTAGATGAAAACAATTTTAAAGAATAGAAATATAAAGATAAAAGTACACTGTTAAAAATATCAAGGTCATTCGTCCTCGGTGAGTGCAGTATCTTCTACATGTAAGCTGCGGAATGAAATTGGACTTTTCTTAACACAAAAATAAATATTTGCAAAGTGAATAAATTTCTAATCCACATATGACATTGGATATCCGTTGTTTTTTTTTTATTAATATTTATACTTCTATTTGGTTTCGTTTTTCGTTGACGAGTGATTCTAACGTAACGATTGAGAAAAATAAAGCATTTGAATGAAAAATTATTATTTCTTTTTTTATATTACACTTGATAACAATTATTGTTTATTTTGATTAGTAGAAGACAGTGAAGATCATTAGTGATGTATTACTTCTGATAATTATGGTACATTCGAGGATAATGATCAAAAATTTCAGAGATCAGAATGTAAAATTATACTAAACTGAATCTTATTGTTATTTTTATTAATTATTGTTTTATTTATATTAATAGAATAATTTGATTATGAACACAGCACAATAAAAAATTAATAATCAACTGTTTTTATAGATACAGATAGTACTCATGTATCTTCGTAGCTGATATGCACAAAAGAAATCTATTCTTAATATAGTTAAAAAGAAATCAGCAATATCTAGCCCTGTTATTTTAGATTCTCATTTACTAATAAAAGAAAGAATGTATAGTTGAACTAAAAATATGATGTACTTATTCAAGGATGTTCCGAGCGAACGGAAAGATTGAATGGGTACCCTACTTTAGCAAAAAGCTTCCAACCGACCTTCTGAATCATCGAGTTCTTTCTAATTCTGGCGATCTTGGAACACGTCTATCTATATTCAACTTTTATTAGTAACTCTTCAATGCAGTACATATGCCAAACAATCGACAGCATCGAAGAAAAATAGTAAAGAACAACAAATAATAAGTATGTTCTCGTATTCTTATCAAAACGAAGAACATTAAACATTTTCTTGTGTTCCTAAACAAGTCGATAGAAAAAAAAATGATCAGAAACGTTTTTTTTCCTTTTCTTGTCCTCTGACAACCCAAAATATCCTTGTTTATCAAACCCGAAACAATAAAATAACACGTTGACCTTCATTTTTCATCCAATGGCAATGTATTCAATGTAGAACAAATTAACCAAAGAAAAGAAAGACAGAACAAGAGTTCCAGTGACGTTCACTTCCATGCTATTTTTAGCAAAGTTTTATACACATCTCTTACACTAATTATCTATACTATTTAAAATAAGATATCTCTTATAGGTTTTTATTTCTTGTATTATCATCAAATTTATCCGACTTAAGATATATCGTTATTCTGTGATTGTACGATACGATTACGAATGAATTAATAGATTTTTTATTATTAATTATCATAGAAAATTAAACCATTTTTTAATTTGATATTATCAGCTGATGTTTAAGTATCATTTTTTTCTATATACTTGTTTCTAAATTCTTTTTTATGTAGACTTCAATTAAAAAAGATCAGACCGTGTGGAAAAAAGAGACGAAGAGGAGAAAGCGATGAAAAATAGTTTTCCTCGCAGTTTATGAATGTAACTATGTGTGTCAGCAGCAAAAAGAAAGAAGAACAAGAGCTAAGACACTCGACAATCCAGCATAGGGCATATTTTCTTTTCTTACTCGCTTCGTCATCGAATGATAGTTAAGGAAGATAGTGCTGTAGCATACAAATAGGAAAGAAAAATAGGCGTAATTTTATCATTCAAGCTATTTATCTCTAACACGCAGCATTTTACACACTAAACGAAAAAAATATTTTTTTTATATTAATCAACTATACTATGAAAACGCCTCTTAAACCTTGTGACTATACATGATTGAAATCTTTTAAAAATACGATGTCACTTTGATCAGTGTGATATAAATTGCGTAGGTATATACTTTTGCATCAGTCTTCGTTTGTTGTCTCAATTTTTGCTGCTGTCGGCCTCTCGACGCGTTCGATGAAAGAAAAATAAGAAAAAGAAAAAAGTACATCACATGATGTGTAGACTTTTATTTTTTGCTTTTTTCTTCTTCCTCGTGATAAATACCTGAACATATTTTTTCGAGAGGCAAAATCAAGGGCTGCACCCTACCCCTTAGACTACCATCGTTCTCTTTCATAAAGTAAAAACATCCTACATATATTTACGAAACAGAACGACAAAAGTCTAGATGAAAACAACGTCGTAAACACACTTTTGGACTGAAACCAATCAAAAACTTGTTGACAATGCTGTCGACCACAAAGTACAACTATGGTAAAACGTCCATACGTCATTTATCTATATGGATAAAAAATTTAAATGGTAATTGATTATTTTAATTTTATATTATAATTGTATCTTTCTTCCTGACTTTTTTTTTCTTCTATATATATTTTAGACGTCGCCCGATCGACTTCACGTTTCCATACATTATCCACATGCCATTTTCCAATTGCTTCTTCAGCATTAGTAAAAAATTCAACTAACAACAATGCGATGCATAAATCTGTCGCACAAAGATCAACATTATTATCATCCGCCAATAATTTTCTTTCAGATCGTATAATAACAAGATTATCTCATGTAGCGTCAACTCATCCAGTATGGAATGAAACATCATTACCAGATAAAATAAAATCATTAGATGAATATAAAGCAATTTATTCATTATCAGTTAAAGATCCAAATCTTTTTTGGAAAATGGCAGCTGAACGTTTAGATTGGTATCGTTTTCCAACAAAAATAAAAAATACTGAATTTGATTATCGTACTCCACGTGGCGTTGATATTAAGTGGTATCAAGATGGTATAATAAATGCTTGTTATAATTGTCTTGATCGTCATATTCATCATGATCATAGTATTGCTCAACAAGTAGCACTTATATTTGAACCCGATACACCAAGTGAATCTCGGCACCATATAACATATGCTGAACTTTTACGTGATGTTAAAAAATTTGCTAATGTACTTAAAAAACATGGAGTTAAAAAAAGAGATCGTGTTACTATTTATATGCCTATGGTAGTTGAAGCATGTGTTGCAATGCTTGCATGTGCACGTATTGGTGCCGTACATTCAGTCATATTCGGAGGTTTTAGTGCAAATAATGTTGCTGATCGTATATTGGATTGTGAATCAACAATTGTTATAACAACTGATTTTGGTGTACGTGGTGGAAAAAGTTCACCATTAAAAATTAAAATTGATCAAGCTTTAAAAATGAGACAATGTAGTAATGTTAAAACTGTGCTTGTTTTTGAAAGAAATCATGGTATGGCAGAATTAAAAGATGATTGTGCAAATTTACGTGACGCATTTGAATGGACAGAAGGAAGAGATTTTTGGGTACATGAAGAAATGGAAACAGTTAATGATAAATGTGAACCCGAACTAATGAATGCTGAAGATCCACTATTCATTGTAAGTTTAATAAATAAAAAAAGAGAATAAAAACAAAAAAAATTTACTTATTAATTATAGCTTTATACAAGTGGCTCAACTGGTGCACCAAAAGGCATCATTCATACAATAGGTGGTTATTTAACATATACTAGTTTAACGTTTAAATATGTTTTTGATTATACACCCGGTGATGTATATATGTGTACAGCTGATATTGGTTGGATTACAGGTCATTCATGTAAATAGAAAATTTTTTCATATCTTAATCGATATTTATTAGGTCATATTTAGATGTTGTTTATGGACCATTAGCAAATCGAGCTACAACTATTATATTTGAAGGTGTGCCAACATATCCTGATGTATCACGTTATTGGAATATTGTTGATAAACATGAAGTAAATATTTTTTATACAGCACCAACAGCTATTCGATCATTAATGCAACATGATGATTCATTTGTAACTAATACAAGTCGTCAATCATTAAGACTTTTAGGTAGTGTTGGTGAACCAATTAATCCTGAAGCATGGAAATGGTATCATTCTGTTGTTGGTAAATATTTTAACATAGTTAAATTAATTGTTTATTTTTTATTTGATTCTTCTTTCTAGGTGATCATCGATGTCCAATTGTTGATACATGGTGGCAAGTAATACAAAAAAAATTTTTTGTTTTAATTTTTACTTTATGTTTCGTATCAAAAATGTTTTGTATTTGAAATAGACTGAAACAGGTGGTATTATGATTTCACCTATACCAAATGCTTGGGAATTAGAACCAGGTTCCGCTACACTTCCATTTTTTGGCATTCGAACACAATTATTTGATAAAAAAACCAAAAAACCATTGGAACGATCAAATCAAGGTGAATTATGTATTGTAGATTCATGGCCAGGACAAGCACGTAGTCTTTATCGTAATCATGAACGTTTTGTTGATGTTTATTTTAAAACATATCCTGGTTATTATTTTACTGGTGATGGTTGTGAAATAAAAGAAAATGGTTATCATTATATAACTGGTCGAGTTGTTCGTAGATGAAAATTTATATATTTCATATGAAATTATTTATTTTGTTGTTTTCTTTCTGTTTCTTAGGATGATGTACTTGTTATATCTGGACATAATATTGGTACAGCTGAAGTTGAATCAGCACTTGAAGAACATGAAGGTGTAATTGAAGCTGCTGTTGTTGGTTACCCAGATCCAAAGAAAAATCAAGGAATGTATTGTTTTGTCACATTAAAAGATCATGTCGAACCAAGTGAAGAACTTCGAAAAGATCTTATACGAAGTGTACGTGATATAATTGGTGCACATGTTTATCCAGATGTAATACATTTTACACCAAATTTACCTAAAACACGTAGTGGTAAAATCATGCGACGTATCCTACGTAAAATAGTTGAACCTGACACAAGCAATCTCGGTGATATATCAACATTGAATGACCCATCTGTTGTTGAAGAATTAATTAAAAATTCTCCACGAACAAAACGTCCATCATGAAAGCCTATATCAATTAGACTCATGTGTCTTTGTTTCCCTTTATTAGTGTTGCCTTAAATAATCTATGTATTTTCTTTAGCTATCTATATAGAGTTCTATTTTAGTATCTGTGAATATATAGCAAATTTGTCTATTATAAAAAGAATATTTCAACTATGAACATTGAAGATAAAAAAGAGAACATTTGTTTTGAATTCTTGTCGTTGTAATAGTTCCATAGAACATAATTAATCAAATATTTGAACTAGTAGTCATGCTTGATCATGCGTAATTAATTTGTTTGAAGACATTTATTAAAGTTATTTTTCAAATAATCGTTAATGAAGATTGATGAAATTTATCAATTGGATCGAGCATCTTAAAAATACATAGTATTTTCTCATGCGTTCTGATACAGAATAGTAAAAGCATCTTTATGAATACATAGTGGGACGTTGTCATAATGAAGTTCGATATTTTGAGCATGGACTAGAACCCAACGGACTCAAGCATATTTTAGGAAATTATTAATATAGCATTGATGAGAAAAAGCATTCCTTCTTTCCATATCTGTCAGTTTTTTAAGAGCATTTGACTAGTTGTTTTTAGAAAAGATATAAAATATTGTTTTGAAGTTAAATTACTATATGATGCAAAACTGTCGGTAATGAAGATTATTCGAATTTAGTTCTTCTAGTTCAAATAATGTGAACTGATTTATGTGCGACATATTCATAGTTTGTTATTTACTATCATTTCATGCATTCGCTGCATTTCTTTAATCAGCCATGTTTAACAAAATTCAATTCATCGAAATAGTTGCTAATCACTATGATGAATTTTTTTTTATCAAAGATTCTTTGAAAAATACTATCAACAAATGTTTTCAAACAAATCGATTATGTGTAATTAAGTATGGCTACTAGCTTAAAATACGTACTGGAACGAAAATATAATTAACTATTTCTTGAGAGCTTTTATCTGCCAAAACTACTCGTTGTGGTATGGTCTAACTAATAAGCCACTAGATCGAATTACGATGATTAACATATGCAAATTATGAACTCGTTTGAGCATTAAATAATAAAGGGAAACAAAGACACATGAGTCTAATTGATATAGGCTTTCATGATGGACGTTTTGTTCGTGGAGAATTTTTAATTAATTCTTCAACAACAGATGGGTCATTCAATGTTGATATATCACCGAGATTGCTTGTGTCAGGTTCAACTATTTNAGAGAACAGAAAAAACTAAAAAGAAGACACGACATTAATAAGATTTTGCTTTGCTGCTTAATCTTACGTGCATAATTCTTCATAAGCACGAGCATATTCACTAAGTAGAAGTGTATTGTCGGGTCCAACACAATTAACAAAAGAATCTCGAAGTATTTTTAAATCAAATTTTTTTATCGGACATTCTATTGGAACTTCAGATGAATTTATTGTTGTTTCACATGGTGTTGTCATGTTTGTTGCCATTTGTGTATCCGGTGCAGACGACATTGATTTGTATTTTATATCACAGTTTTATTTTGTTTCTTTTTATAAAGAAATTTATCTGAAAATAAACATTAAAAAAAAACAAATCGGTCTTATTCACAGTTAGTTTTTTTTTTGAGTTGTTATTTAAATATCGTCATCCATTTTGTCATTAACATCCGATAAAACAATAGCATCCATGTCGATATCATTATCCTCAAATGGTTTCGAAATATTATTATTATTATTATTACTTGATAATTTTGATGAAAAATCAAAATATTCAGTTATTTGTATTGACGATTGATTTGATTGTAGTTTAGACTTCGAACAGCTGGCTGAAGAGTCAGTCTCACTGAAAGAAAAACTAGTATGAAATAAACCATATATTATTATTATTATTATTCATCACACGACATAATCATTCATGACAAAAAAAGTTATTTCTTTTCTTTTTTTTCTTCTTTTCTTCAATATATATTGCCCGATTATATCAAGGTGAATCATTGACATTTCACAAACAAAATATTGCGGAGGCGTATTTTTTATATTTAATGAATAACGTCATATTATTGAATCATTAAAGAAATATATTTAGTTCTTAGCGAAATATAAAATGAGTTTTGAATATCAGTATATAATAGAAAATAATTTCTATTGATAATCATTAATAACAGGTGTGCCAGAGAAAACTGTCCCCAATTTTGGCGAATTTTTTCTCTTATTATGCGTGACATGTTTTTTCTTTGTACGTCAAGACATATAAAATTTCAAGCTGTATAAAACTGTCAAGATTATTTTTCAAACAAGTTTAATTTTGTAGGCGGCAAATTTTAAAGATTCACGTCTACTCAGTTATTCCATTGTGATTTTCTATTTTCTGCAGACACCTATTTATTTTTATAAAGCCGATGCATCAGAGGAAATACTTTTTTTTTAATGATTAAGAAATGAGAGAAGATTATATTGAGATTTAATGCAATTTCTCCTATGACATCCGTTATTATTAATAATTGAAAACTAATTATTTTTCTTGAAATATTCGATATTTGCCTATAAAAAAAAAAAAAGTTTGAAATAATTCAAGAACAGTCACCTGAAATCCAATTTACCTTTGATATATTGTAACGAATGGTGAATAATGAATGATGCTCTGAATATTTTGCTAATATGTTTCTTAATTTGTTAAAGCCTTGATTTATTCTCTGTAAAATCTAACAAAAATGACTGGAAAATAATCACAAAAAAAACTATTTGTGTTTCAGGCATCTTTTATAGAGGCTTATTTGATTAAGTGAAGTAACCAACTAATATGAATTTGGATTTCTTTTCGAATTGAAAAAAAAATTTTCTTCTACGATTTAGACCTGAGAGAAATTCTCGTGCAGATTATTTCCTGTAATAAATGGACCGACTAAGGCTTTCATAGAGAATTTCACGAAGTATTATTTGAAAAACTACTGGGAAGAACATTGTTTATGCGCCATTCACAAATGTACCGAATCTACTAGTCTGCACTAATGTGCGTTAAGGGAAATGTTTCAAGTTTTGAAAAATTATTGATTGTAGAAAAATTTTTCATTTAAAAATTCGAATAGAGAAATGTTTATCCTCTAGAAATAAGAGCATAAACTTTGTGTAGATCTTCTTCGAATATGCGAGTGAAAATGAGAATCAGACTTTTATTTTATTTTGAGAACAGTAGAAGTGTTTCGTTTCGGCGAAAAATTTTGCACTTTTCATTATCTGCTTGATTTTATCTGTAATGAAAATCTCATATTGTTGGTTCTTATAGTTCTTGAGCTATTATAAACACGATTACCGGCTTGGGTAAATAGATAATTTGATATATATATCCTTGACGAAATAAAAGCAAATCTAGTCCTTGTTAATACCAATATTAAGACTTTAAAATATAATATTCTTCTTTTTTTAAGCAATCTGTTTTCATCATAGGAATTTCTTTCGATTCTTTTTGTCAAGTCGTAATTTAATGAAAACTTATTATTGAAATGTTTACATTCAGCTTTAATTTTTTTGAACATCAAATCTATGTTTTGTATAGTTTTCTTTACTTACATAGGTGTACTTGGTTCAAAAACAAAATAATCTGATTCTGTTGAATGAAATGAATAATCAATTGTATCATTTTTTAATTCAATTACTGAAAGATTGCTATTATATCTTACGGATTGAGAATAACTCCTATATATCAAAAGGCAATTAAAGATGAACTTTCATTTAATATAACAATTAATCTTTATATCCTAACCTTTTCATTTTTGAAGTTCGCCTAGTTGTATTTTCAGGTGGTTCTTCAACTGTATAAGGCGTTGGTGGAAATGGTCGTTTGAATAAAAGATCATCATCTTGTTTTTTTATTTCTTTAGCTATAATAGGAGATGAATTTTGATTTTGATTTTCTTGTTCTTGTTCTTGTTCTTGTTCTTTTTCATCCATTGTTGAATTATTATTATTCACTTGTACTGGATAAATTGGCATGTAAGGTACAATTTGCATAGAGAGTTTTTTTCTGAAAATGTACGATGAAAAAAAAAAAAACTTTTATTAAAAGAATTTCATCTCACCGTTCAAAATCATAAAGCTTATTAATTAAACTATCTTGTAAATCATCTTTTCTTAAATTTTCTTTTAATAATTTATGTAATTCAAATCGTGTTTCTTTTCGCGATACATTATCTGTTTCATTTTGATTAATATTCTCTTCTCTAACGAATAAACAATAAATAACAAGAACAAACGAAATTCAGCAAACAACAAACAATTAATCAGGAAATTTCATACTCATCGTCTTGTGAATTTTGTGAAATTGATGTATTTTTATTCTCCAATAAATCTAATGAAAGTGTTTGCATATTTTCAATTAATATTTCTTCGGTTATAAACATTTTATTTTGACATCTAGTTAATAAATTAAAATTTGAATATAAAGAAAAGAAATTCATGTCTTTTTTAACTTTTCTTCAAAATCACTCGCATCTACTTTGCGTTTTCGATAGCCTTTATTGGACCAAAAATTAGATGAATTTGTAGAAATACTATCAAAAAAAAGAAATATTTTTCACATAAAATTTTCAAATATTTCCCTACTTTGGACTATTAGAAGTCATCCAAGAAGATGATTGCATGTTGTCTAGATCAAAAAACTATATGAGACTTTAAAGAACAATACAAATATGCATATTCTCAATATAACTCGTCGAACATCGTCATTAGAGCACGTACAATAATACTTGTCATTCTATTCATCAAATATGCTCAATAGACAGAGGGCGACATATGACGGAAGAAAAATCATATGGTAAATCATTTTTATCGAAAAAAAGAAATATATCTCATCTTATCCATTATTTAATTATATATTAAAGATAATTGACTTCGTCTTAAAAAAAAAACGAAACGTTACCCTTAATCACGAATATTTTATCTGTTGACTAAAATTATTACGAAATAGTTTCGTATGATTTCACTATTCTTACGCAAGAACATATATATTCATGAGATCTCTAATGTATAAAAACCGCAATATGATTTTACTTGTGGAATACACTTTTTTGAATAGAATAGCTTATTATTATATTAAATGGCTTCAAATAGTCTAGACGATGAAAAACCAAATTTACGACCAACGAAATATAATAGTGCTAGTGGTAAAAGTCTTTATTTACATTATAATCCTAATCAATCATCGATGAAATCATATATTCATGCAACATGGAAAAATATCGATAAAGATTTAAATGAATTTTCTTATGATGAACAAGATCTATTTGGCATTGAGCAACCTAATATTGAATATTCTTTAAATAAACAGCAACGATGGAAAATATTAAATGAAATTCGTCAGCGAATTGCTAATCAATCGAATTCATCATCAGATAGTGAACTTAATATACAATCTGATTCAGAACAGAGATCAAAAAAGAAAAAAACTCGACGACAACATTTAAATACTCATCAAACAAAATATCGTTTATATGAATTTCATCGAATTGAACAAAAAACCAATTGTATAGGAATAATTACTAATACAAAACAACAACGTATACAAACACCTAGAAAAACTTATATGAATAAATCAATAGATAAAATTAAAGAAGAAGAACAAAATCATCAAAATAATGATGACAATAAAACACGACAAGCTACTCCTGATATAACTTATTTTGCGGTAGTTCCACCACCACGAGAAAAACAATTAGTTAATATTAAAAAAAATTACAGTACAAAAAGTAATAATATTCATACAGTTTTATCAAGAAATGTTTTTTGCTTATCTACTATAGGAAAGAAAACAAGATCATGTACACAACGTGATCAATTCACTGAAGTCAGAGAACGATTAGATATTGAGGAACAATTAGAAAATGAAAAAGAAAATTTATCAACAGATGACGATGAATCCATAATATCAGTAAATGTTCAAACTTGTTTTTTCTTTTTATTAACTTCATTTATTAAATTATAGTACTATACTTCATCAAAACGTGATGAGTTACAATTAAATGATTTCATTCCTATCACATTAAACGATGATAATAATAAAGTATCTTTTAAATCAGACAATAAACGTCATTCGAAATCATTACAGACTTATCCTGATGAAATCGATTCGTTGAAACAAAAAGTTCTATTCCATCGTCAAATAAGTAACAAAAAGAAACTTTATTATCAAGATAATAGTACATATGTCAAAATGGTATGAATATATATTGAACTTGTTGCTTCTAAACATTCATTTTTCTTTTGTTTGTGATAAATTTAGCAACAAAAATCTGATAAAACAAATACATCTAAAAAAAAATCTTCTCATCATTTAATGTCATTATCATATCGTACGATTTATTTACATCAAACAGATTTAACTATTGAACATCTATCGAAAAGTTATGGAAAAAATTTTGTTCATGCTCAATGTTATCCAACAAAATATTTTATTTGTCTTACAGATCGTTTGAAATCATTTCAATGGTCCAATAAATCTAATTTTTTTTCATCTCATCAAGCACTTAATTGTTATCTTATTATTATATTAAATGATAATGAAAATAATATTTGTCAAGGACAAGTTGCTCTTAATATGGATTTAAATAGTGATACAATAGAGATTGAAAATTTATCTCAATCGAAAGACATGATTTATAAAATTGATGAATTAATTAATAAAACAATTGAATTTATAACAAATTTACCATTGAATAAATTTAAACGAATTAATTTAGAAATCAATCAAAGAAAAGTTTATCCAAATGAAATAGATAATCAATTAAGTGAAAGTGAATTTATTAATAAACAAATTCATCAATTAAATTTATTAGATAAAAATGATTTACAAAATAAATTAAATATTGAAGAATTAAATAATAATAATAATAATAATTTAACTCGACCTGACATTTGTACAAATTGTTGTTGTGATATGAATGAATTAACACCAATGACAGCATTAAAATCTTGTTCACATTGGTTATGCAATTTATGTTGGAAACAATATCTTGAAAATTCAATTAAATCTATCCGAATTATACGTTGTCCAGAATGGAATTGTTGTTCACTTGTTGATATTGGTAAGGTTGTTTTTGCGTAGTTTTATATTTCATTTCAAATCTAATTTATCAATCAATCAGGATTAGACATGAATCGAAATTGAACATTAGGTTTTGTAAATTAAACGATTAATCGCAAAAAAAAAATCTAACGAAGCAATATTTTCAACTGATCAATCACTCTTAAATTCGGACTCAGTACATAAGGTAGAGTTCAATAAGATATGAGAAGCTTCGAAAGGGTAAGTTCCTTTAGGTCTTCTGCCCAGAGTTATCGTACGGGAATTTTAGTCTCGGGCATGATATATACCAACACAGCTCAAAAGAAGGTTTCCTTCCTGAGATATTAAAATTCCAAAGACTAGGCATATTCCGCGAATAAAGCTAGAATTTTCTTTTTTTTTGAAGGATGAAAACTTAGATTGAAATACCGTCATTAGAATTGTTGGTATTTATCATGATCGAGGTTAATATTCCAGTAAAATACCGATAACTCTGAACAGAAGATCTCAGGGACTTATTCTTTTGAAGTTTTTCATATCTCCCTGAATTCTACCTTATGCACAGAATAGGAATTCAAAAGTGACTGATCAGTTGAAAATGCTCCTTCGTAAGGAGTTTGAAAAAAAATTAACAACAGCTTACCCAGTCAGACAAAAATTCTGAAAAACGCGTTTAAACGCACAATCGGGAACGGCGATTGTAAGCCATTAACGCTCATTAAAAGAACGCACGAAAACGCGTTTGTTGGCGTTTTATGTAACTTTATGGGCGTTAAAACGGCGAAAACTCCAATTTTGGAGCGTTAAAACGTATTATTTTTAAGTTCTAGAATAATAGTGCGTTTTAACGCTCAAAAACGGGAATTGTCGCCGTTTTA